>VOSG01000048.1:0-65405 GCA_009761265.1 Halicephalobus sp. NKZ332 | reverse complement strand
CCATCGTCCCCAAAAGCAAGACCACACACAAAGCACTGATTAGGAAGAACGCGAAATAGTCTCCCGAGGTCCGGGGTTTCCTGGAGGGAACAGAGTTCGTCGAAAAAGTCGAGCTCGAAAAATTTTCCTCCATTCTGAAACTAAGCAAAATAATTGTTCTATTGAGAAAAATAGATGAAAGCCGATAAGAATGATAAATCTTTCGTGACTGATAAACTTGATTCAGAAGTCATTAATATTATCAAAGCTGTTTTAAATATTGCGCAAGATTGTCATCTTCGACATCCGGATATCTATTGTCTAATTTAGAAACAAGTTTTAAATCATTTAGCATCGATTGATTTTTTTCTAAACCAGTTTTTGAGCACGAAAACTTTTATTCCATCTTATTTTCTGAGGTAAAAGTTCTACATCTTTGGATACAGACAAGACGGAATTACAATCCTTCTTTACTGTTTGAAGCGACGACGGTAGCCACCAGCAGCAGGAGCAGGAGCGGGGGCAGCGGCTTCGTATCCAGAAGCGGGAGCAGAAGCTGGAGGAGCAGTCTCTTCGTATCCGGAGACAGAAGAAGTTCTTGGGGGGCAGGGACAGTAAGCAGCGTCCGCTCCAGGCACTCCAGGACCTCCAGGTTGTCCGGGTTGTCCGTCCTGACCAGGGTTTCCGTTGGGTCCAGGGGGACCGGGAGGTCCTTGGGGTCCGGGTGGGCCGGCTGGTGGGGAGGCTCCTGGAGCACCGGGTTGACCAGCAGGACCAGGAGGTCCGGGAGGTCCTTTCGGTCCAGGAATAGGGGTAGATCTCTGTCCGTCTTGTCCAGGTTGTCCAGGGGCTCCGGGGTTGCCAGAGGGTCCGGGCGGTCCGGCGTCTCCTTGGGGTCCAGCAGGTCCGGGATAACCGTCTTGGCCTGGGGATCCAGGGGCTCCAGGCTGACCGTCGGGTCCAGCAGGTCCGGCAGGTCCGTCGGAACCGGGGGGTCCGGGGGGACCAGCAGGGCACTAAACATCCCATCAATCAGTTGTCTAAGACCAGATAAACTTACAGTAATACAGCTCTTGACATCGTATCCAAGAGTATCCGAAGCGGCTCCGTCTTGGCCTGGTTGTCCTGCCTGACCGGCTTCTCCGTCAGTTCCGTCCTCTCCAGGGGCTCCAGGGGGTCCGGGGGGACCAGCTGGGCAGTTGTTAGGTTGAGGACCACAGTTGCATTTCTGTTCGGCACCTCCAGCAACAGGAGCATCATACTGTCTCTTGACACGGAAAATTGACTGGATAATAACATCGGATTCGGACTTTCCAGCGGGTCTCTGGAACTGCATCATCCCTTGCCAAGCATCGTTGGCGAGATCTCTGAACTCATCCATCTCGACGATGACTTCGGTGTAGAGGTTATTGATGTCATTGAACAAGTACCCTACGATAACCAGGGATCCGAAAATAACAGCAGCAGATGCCGCGATTGCGAGCCCGACGGCAGCTCTAGTTCCTGAAGAAGACATGCTTCTAATGAAAGTTTATTTCTTCCAGGCCTTTTATACCCTGGATCCGGAGATTAAAATCAGTTTTTTCAGTTGGCTTCCTCACTTCGGCGATGAAAAAACAGATGTAATCTTCCCAGATTCGCTGGAGGCAAAATGGATTCGCAAGGACGACTCTGGAATTTTTTCCGATCACATATACCGAAGGAAAATGAAAACGAACTGAAAACTCGGCAGTAAAGCTGTCTGATCAATTTCACGTCATCGTTTGAAACACAAGTAGAAATGTGATTCTTGTTTTTGAATTGGATTTCGGGTTCCACATATTTACAATGTCTGTTTCGATCGTAAACTTCGGAAACAAGTCTGGATAACTGTTTTTGGAATTTTTTTGAATTCCACGAATCCATAGAAAAATTTTCAAACCTGTTGAAGCTGAGAGTTTTTACAAATTACCGGAATAGAAACACTAGAAAAGATAAATTACTTTCTTTTAATTTTGATGTTTTCAAAGAAAAAGATTCACCTAAACTGAATTTATAGTTTTCTGGTTCTTTCCGAGTGTCTGTTTTGAGATGGCCTAAATTTCAAACTTGGGAAAAGAACCCATTAAGATCTACATGCTAAATTTCTGGCTTAAAATAATTATCATTCTGTATAAATCATACGATTCCCGGACTGCTCTGACAGTCTCTGCAAAGAAACTCTAAAAGTGGAAATCATGAAGATTAGGATTGTACCACCCATCAACATGATGAATGCCGTGATAAGGCAACACCTAACCTGAAAGCTCTTAATCTCGATTATGGTGATAAACAACTGTAGTGTCAGCTGAGCAAATTCACACATAATTGTTAAAGCATAGGCTTCAGGAAATTTTCAAGATTTTTATGTTGCATTAACATGATGAAAATGACCTTTGACTGTTTCTACATTGATCTTTTGTCTGATATGCACGTATGAGTCCTTCCATAAAATACAATACACATTGAAAGTTTTAGCCTCGAAAGATAATTTTTTGGGTGGTGACAAAGTCGGATAGAGAATTAAGCATGATATCACGGAGACTAAAAAGTGACTGATAAAGCACAGTGCTGATGATTTCTGTATAAAAGAGGTCATCGGAAACAGAATTCAACAAGTTGTATCTTGCTTCAATTTTAACGATGAACAAAACCTTCCTCTTAGTCTTCCTCGGACTCCTGGCCTTCTCGGCTGCTCAGAAGCTCCAAACCTGTACCTCCACCACCCTTGAATTTACCGTAATGAAGGGTAAATCTCAAGTACTGCTTTACACATCGACCCTCCATACTAAAGAGGTTGAAGGAAGTCCGATGACTCAGTTCTTCGTCACTGGAGAGTCCTTCTCTTCCACAAACATGTCAGCCTACCATCCGAATGGTGACGGCATTTACGTTTCTGTTGGAGGAGCCAACTACATGAGATGCTACAGTATCGGCGGATATTGCAGCTGGCTCGTTGGAAATGAAACCGTGCGGATTAACTTGCCCTTGGGTCTGATGGATCATCACGGCATGGCCCAAGTCACCGAGAATATACTCGACGAAGGAGGAATAAGCCTGTCATCTGGAGAATTCTTCACCGAGGATAACAACTGCCAGGAAATCGAACATGCAAGTAAGTGTATTTTCCATATTTAATTTTATCTGGGTCAGTCTTGGATAGTGTCTGGAAATTCTGTGAGCCAAAATATTCTAGACACTATCTTTGTGCTGAATTTCGATGAAATTTAATCATAGATAGTAACTATAAACTCTCAATCCAAAATTGTTTGATGCTACCAACTTTCACACTAATAAAAACCTCCAACGAGAGCAATCCGGATAGTGTTTGAAAAATCTCGAAAAGAACAATTTTACAGCACTATCCGACATCACTCCCACTGAACTCAATTTCGTTTTTTCAGACTCTTCCTTCTCCGGATACGTTTTCCATGTTCGTCAGTGTTGCAAGACATTCAAACCAGTTCCTGCGCCAGTTGCCGATTACCCGAAATGCACGCAATTCAACAGCTCCGTGAGCTTCTACAGTAACGGTCTAGTCTTCGCAGCCATCAACGCCACCCTCAATGTCACCGACAAAGGACTCAACATCTCCACTATTTCCATGGGTCCTATTCAAGGATCCTTCTCCCTTTCACAAAACGCAGAACAAGGATACTGTGGTGGCAGATTAGGAGCGAATTCGACTTGCGCGGATTTCCTCCCGAAGTCCGACTTCAAAGTTATCTTCCCAGTGACAATCAAACAATTAACTGGGCAAACCTGGCAATACACAGCAAGCGGTGGAAGAATTATCCGCAGGAACGGCATCTATGAAAAAGAAGAAGGGATACGATTCACCCACGAGTCCCCGTGCTTGGAGCAATATAAAAGCTACTCGAACAACCAAATCTACTCCGCCTCTCACTTCTGTTGTTCGGGATTTGCTAAGAATTAATTTCGATGTTGTAATGAGAAATAAAAATTTTAATCTGTTGCAATGAGAATTTTACAGAATTAGAAATTGACCAATTCGGATAAAGATGGTGTTGTGAAAAATCAACCAGACCAAAAATCCTGGTGTTTTCGACACCTCTTCTTTTAATTTCAAATTTAGGTAATTGAACTGCAGCAGAATTAACACGATTATACTCCTGCTGCAGATTTTTTCAAACTGATCTTTATCTTCTTTTCTGTTTGATTCTTCCGAAGCCCGCCCTCGGGCTCAATCCGGATATCTGCAACAAGGTTCAACAGGGACATTGGGATTTCTAGATTCTCCAGAATTTTTCATATAAAAAATTCATTTTCCCTTCACATAAAAATACCTAATAACAATAAATCATAGATTCCATATTTGTTTCTCTGAGAGCTTCAAGGTGACGTAAAACACACCTTCAAAAACATGAAATGTTCATAAGACCTTTGTTGTGCGTTAAACTTTGGAAATTTCAGAATAATCTTTGTTCTTCATTATGTGGTTTATCTTTTTCCTTTGCTTTGATAAGTTCTCTGGTAACTGACAGTGCAAGGACTTCATCGAGCACTAGTTCCAAAAAGATACCAATGCACAATTTAAAAAAATCCTCAATGGAATTTGAATCAAATTGTAAATACAACGATTTCTGTGGAAATTTCCGTAAATTCATTAACCTCAAACATCCGGATGTTATTGGGCTTCAATGAAATGCCCGAGCACTCATTTGAGTACTCTGTACTCGTTTCTCTATCGGGAATGAACTTTTGTAGCGTAATCCAAGGCTGTTTTTCAATGCCGTTTTTACAAATTCAAATAAATGTACTTTTGTGAGATAATCTACCCCACCTTGTTTTCCACTCCGAGATGAACCTTCTTGCAAACCACTTGAGTTGCATCAGATTCAATTTTGAAAATGCTCTCAAAAGGTTTCATCTTTGGACTTGAACAAATAGACAAAAAGGTCCAATGAAGCAGTATCCTCGGGTCCGTGGAGCAGTTTTGAAGGTCGGATCCTTGTCAAGTGCCTTTTTCTTCACACAATCGAAATCGAAATTTTGTTTTTTTGCCAAGGAACAAAGTATTTTTTTCGTCAATAAAATTAAGATTAGAAAATTATTTCCAATCAAATGTTAAATCGGAAAAATTGTTCCTCCATTCTACAAAATAAAACTAATATAAAAAAAAATTAATTAAATTTCACTTTTTTAAAAAAGGTTGAAAGCTAAATGGGTCCGGCCCAAGGTCGGATAACCTCATCGAAGAAAGGAAGGGCGTGTCAAGACGGCGGAAGCGAAGCCGAGGACACCATCCTCGATATAAAAGAAGACGTGCCCGGTCTTGCCGACGAGATTTCCTTACTGGATTCGACTCGTTTGTCTTTCAATCATGGCGAGGATACTGGCATTGGTCTTGGTGATCGCGAGGATTCTGGAGGTGAAGGCGGCTAATGGAATCAGCCCTTTGGATAATGGAGTTATTGGTGAGTTTTCGGAGATTCATGGATATCGTGATAATGCTATATTTGTTATAATTAGTCTTGGATATCATCCAGAAAGTCCAAATTCTCAGATTTCCCAGACACTACCCGAAGTCACTCGAAGTAGAAGCGACCTCGGATAGTGTTTGAAGAATTAAATATTTGGATTTTCTTGACATTATCCACAAGTATTCTTCACACAAAATTCAACTATTTTCACTTAATTGTCGGGCCTCTCATATTCTATTTTAGGCGATCCTCAAGTGGACTGTATGGAGGACAGAGTGAAACTGACATTCAGGACGGAGAAGCCGTTTCACGGAAGAATCTTCGTCAAAGGCATGTCTGAAAGCGAGAAATGTGTCTCCAACTTTGCTTCTGCTGGCAACCGTCCTTCTGTGGACTTCGAAATCGTCAACGGCGAATGCAACATGAGGAGATCGAGAAGAGTTTCTCCAGAAGAAAGGGGAGTCGAGCAGTCTATCACTATTATCATCAGTTTCCACGACACTTTCATCACCAAAGTCGACAGGGCCTACAGATGCACTTGTTTCTACATGGAAGCCGACAAGGTGGTCACGAACAAGTTTGATGTGAGTATGATTCCTACGACGGACTTGATTGATACTGCGAAGATGCCTGTTTGCACGTACGCCGTCAGAAGAGGATCAGTGAACGGACCGATTGTCAACTACGCCACTGTTGGAGAACCTGTAAGTTTATCTTCTTTTCTTGATTTCAGGGGGAAAATATTTGAATTAATTTTAGTAACAACCTTGGATAGTATCTAAGAAATCCCAAAATGATGCTTTTCTAGACATTATCCGAGGTTGCTCATTGAAATTAATTTGGTTTTAAATCCAGAAATAATACACAAGATGAAGCTGAAATAAATCCGCTTTCAGATCTTCCATGTATGGCAGTGTGATTCTGACATGTTCTCCATGTTGGTTCATTCCTGCTTTGTCGACGACGGAGCTGGTCAAAATAAGAAACCTCTCCTCGATGAGCACGGGTGCAGCATAGATAAAGTAATTGTCCCTGACTTGAACTACAACCATGCCGCCAACCTCGCCTACACTGAAGTTAGTGCTTTCAAGTTCGCCGACAAGGTGACTACCTACTTCCAATGTGCCGTTTCAACCTGTATGATCAGCGAAGGAATGTGCGAAGGCAAGACTGTAAGTGACCTATCAGATATTTTCCGAATATTCATCATTTGTAATTTCAGCCTCCTCGTTGTGGAAGCAACAACGGATTCAAGAGAGCCAGAAGAGCAGCTATCGCTCCTTCCGACTCTGCTACTGAACAATCCAATTCGACTGCACCCACACCTCCAGGCTTCGACTTCACAATGGATCTCTCTGCAGACAAAATCGTTGTCTTCGACCTCGACGACGCGAAAACAGGAGAAATGGCCGCTTTCAGCACTCATGATTTCTCCAAATCTTCAGGATCCTCCCATAAGGTTCTCATTTCAGCACCCGCAGTGTGTCTGAGCCAATCAACAGTAATCGGTGTCATCTTCTTGTCAATCATCTCAGTCTTTGCCGGGATCGGCTTGATGCTATACTTCGTTCTCAGAAGACGACGATTCTCATCTGTTACTGCCAAGTTTTAATCTAATTACCCCTTATTCAAAAATGCTTTATTTGACATTTATGAATCTCACGAAAATTTGAATCTCCATGTTGTAATCCATTTTTAAATATTGAAGATAATGGAGAAAAGTAAATAAACACTAGAAAAAGAGGAACCTCGATCAAAACAATATTGGGTGGTGCCAGAAAGTTCAAGTCTTAAAATTCTGGAAGCATTATTCTATTTTGCCTCCAACAAACTCTCCTGTTCGGAATTAGTCATCATCTACCTTACACTCTTGGATGTTTCGAGTGCTCTTATCCCTTGAACAATTTGTCTAAATTCATTCATCTCTTTTTGTCTACAAATCCTGTGCATTCCTCAGCTGTTCCGGCAACGTTGCTCCTTATCCAGGCCAAGTGGAGTCCTAGTCAAATAAACAATCAACTCCAATTCAGGTCAAAAACTCTTCCTCTTGGCACAAATTCCAAACATTCACCTTAAGGGACCAAGGCAATTGAGATTTAAAAAACTTTTGATTTCTTTCAAAAAAACAATCGGCGCCAGTCAAGGTTTTTTTATTCCGCTGTCCATGAGAGCATTTGTTCGAAAATTCACTTTTAAAAAATTTCTCGTAAGAGTTCTTTTCAACATAAAATTATTATTTTGTAAACATGTTTTGTAGTTAATAAAAAGGTCAGGAAGTTGTCATCCTTAGAGGAAAGCCAAAGATGAATAAGTTCGTATCTAAGTTGGGTATTCCGAACTAGAGGATAACCTTGAAGGAAGAATTAGTTTCAAAAGGAAAGGTGGCCGGAAGAGAGTCGTTGGTCACCTCGTGGAGTATCTGCTGCGTCCTGAACTCGAGTGGTTCGGAAAATGAACGAGAATAGAACTTGAATCAGTACACGTTTACTTTAATGAGGTCAAGACATTAATGTCGATACAAAACTATCACTACAAATCTGAACAATTCATGAATAACAACTCTTTCGGGATAAAGGCACTTCGTAAAGTTTCTATGAGGTAATTCCTTGTTTCCGAATGTTTGTCAGTGATTATTTTATAATAATGTTTTTGAGTATCGTCAAGGAAATGAGAATCAACAGAAACCCTTAGTCTTATCTACGCTTTCCATAACTTCAACATGGAGTCTTCTGCAAAAGTGGCGATCAGATTCTGATGAGGATGATGGGTCAATCCGACAACAGTTGCTTCGTGAACAGCCAGAGTAGATTCCAGTTGACCTGTCGTCATCGAGAAGCAGTACAATACATTATCTTCGGCCAGACAGTAAACGAATTCCCCTCTCGGTGACAATCTGCAAGCTATAAATTCTCCCTTCTCACGTTTGCCTGAACTCATTGTCCTTACAACCTGTAAAAAACATTTCAATTCAGTTACTCCACTTTTGAAAAAATTACTTGTCCCTGAATATTGACGACGTGAATGGTGTTTGTCTTGTTGCAAACTACAAAGAGTTGTTGATCTTGAATATTAGATTTCGGAACAAGATGAACACTGTTGACGGGAGTTGAGATGATGGATCCAGCACCGGGAACAGAAACTCGGAAAGTGTTCTGGCATTCCGTGGATTTCACCGACCACACTTTCAGTGTCCCATCAGAGCAAGAAGACAGAACATGGGTTTCTTCATCATTGTAGATCGCAAAAGTAACAAAAGAAGTATGGCCTCTGAATTCCTTGAGACATTTACCCGACTTCAACCCGTGTATCCTGAAAGATAACTCACGATTTACATAGAAATCTGGGAAACTCACTTGACCAAGTTGTCGAAGCTAGAACTCAAAATATGGGAATGGTCTTTGGAAAAGGCAACAGAAGTCACTCCTTGAGTATGAGCAGATTCGAACCTTCTCAAGCACTGACCTGTCATGACTTTCCAAATCTTGATCTTGCCGTCCTTCGATCCCGTTGCTATCATCTCAGAGTCCCTACTGAACGTCATGCAAAGGACAGCGGTATCCATCATCATGAAATTTTCTTGCTGCTGGTACTTCAAATCCTTCCGCAACTTCCCAGTTGTAAAATTCCAGACTTCGATGAACCCATCCATAGATCCAGTAACCAGAAACTGGCCATCTGGACTAAAAGCCGCTGATTGTGGGTAACTTTTTGATCCGAATTTGATATGACGAACAAACTGAGTAGGATAATGTTCATCTTCAAGCTCTTTAACAGCTGCTTTACCTCTGAAAAGATCGATCTGACTTCCAGGAGGGAGAAATCCTTGATGTTGCTGCCATTTCAGAGCTTGAGCGAGAAGTGCCATCAATCTACTCGGAGCAACAACGTGGACATCCTGACTGAGGCTCTGAGCAATCGCCAATCTTTTCTTCTCTTTCGTCACTCCTTCGGGGTAAATTTCTCTTGGATCATAGTAGCTTCTCCCAATGATGTCTTCCAACCTCGCATATCTCTCTGGATTCATTGTTTTCAGCAAGTTCATCGAGTCCGTTTGTCTCAAAATCAATCTGGCAGAACCCAATTCGCGTAATTCTGCAAGTTCAATGATGATCTGTTCATACAAGTCAACCAGTTTATTCGGATGGATCTTCAGAGGTTGAATCGTCTTCAGAACCAAATCCCAATGTCCGTTCAAGATATCTGCATTGAATGCTTCGAGGTTATCGATCGTGTTCATCGTGATGTTTGTTTCTTCTTGCAGAGTTTCCAGTGTCCTCATAAGATTATTCTCCTTCAAATACTGCTGAATTAATCTCACAACACTAAAAATGTCAGGAAAATACGTCAAATTCTTAATTCAAAACTTACTCTGCCGCTTCAATCTCGATTGTCGTCATTTTTGACAATTGCTTGACTATAACAAAATGCCATCGTCAAATAAATTAAACAGCCAAAGAAATAAATCTGGTCAAAAACCAAAGAAAATTCCACAATTTTTCACGAATTTTTATTAATCAAAATAATCATAAATATCCATGAAATAATTTCATCCACAAGAATAAATTAATCTTAGTAATTAGCTTTGACCACTCCAAGCTAGACCCAACTTAAATTTTCTCATTAGGACACTTTGGTGATTGTCGTCCTACAATTATTTATTGTTGAGGAACTGCTGAAAAAATATATTCAGAAAATTGAATATTTAAAAAACTGAAACTCACGGGGAGGTCCGTATTGCTGATGGCCCACATTGGAAACCGTCGGGGGAGGAATAATAGGCTCATTGATCCCTAAAGAAGAAAGCGAAGGCATTGGGAAATTGAGTGGAGGAGGTTGGGAAGTTATCGGAGGAGGTGGAAAGTTCGTCGGTGGCAACGGAGGGGCTCCATAATTATTATACTGGTTATTACTCTGGTCCGAGAACATCGGTGGAACGATTGAAGTGTTGTATCCCGTAGATTGAGGTGGTGGAGGCGCTAAAAAATAAATCCCTAGATACAAAGTCAGAAAAAAAAACCCACGGAAACTCGGTGGAGATTGGTAGTATTGCTGTTGCTGTTGATACTGTTGAGGAACGGGTGAGAATGACGAAGTCACATTAGTTCCCGGAGGAGCCCCATAAGGCAAGAAGGGTTGGTAGGTGCTCGATTGCAATGGAGGACTATATTGAGGAACAGCGGATTCAGGTTGTTGACCATTTTGTCCAGGTTGTTGAGGAATGAAATAGTTGCTGGAAGTCGGCAAAGGTGGTGGGACAGGAGAAACTTGAGTCGTCGGAACAAACGGCTTCTGATACTCGTATTGTTGAGGAGCCTGGTACTGATGAAACTGAGCCGGTTGTTGAATTTGCTGCTCCTTCGGGACTTCATGTTGGTGGTCATGATGATGGTCTCCGTGGCTGTGATCATGATGATCTCCATGACTGTGATCATGGTGGTAATCTCCATGACTATGATCATGATGATGGTCTCCATGACTGTGATCGTGATGTTCTCCATAACTATGATCGTGATGTCCGTGGTCCTGGACAGGAGGAAGATTGGGGTGCACAGATGGAACAGGAGGAGAAATAACTGATTCTTCTGGCTGATAAGGTCTACTGATCGGAGGTGGTTGGTAATTCAGAACCGGGGGTGGAGGTGGAAGCCCGTTAGCAGTCGAGCTGGCCAAACTCTGTCCGACTCCATTCGCTCCAACATGCGGGATCAAGAACTCACTCGGATCAGGGAAGTTCCTTGCAGCACTAACCTGAGGAACAGAGTCGATCTCGGGGATTCCAGTGGAGCCTGGCTGGGGGATCCTCACAGGGGAGCCAGTAGGATACTCCGGAGAAGCAACAACAGTGGGAGGCTTCGATCTGTCGACGGAAACAGGAATTCTGTGCAAATAACCATATCCAATATCACAGCCAAGACAACCTTCACCACCCCAGCTCTCATTCGGAGTCAAAATAACTTCTCTAACTTGGTCCGTGACGACGTTGTAAACGTAGAGCTTCAGGGGCTTCCCGATGTTAGCCTGAACGAGAGCTATGAGGTCGTCGGCTTGGTTGAGGACTGACTCGGCGCCCAGAACATAATCGTTGTTGCTTTCCAATCCGGCCAAAGACGCGGGAGAATTGGGTTGGACGGAGATAATGTGCCAGACGTTCTGATTCGCTCCTTCGAAAGAACAGAAACGGATCGAAACCCCTAGCAATCCCTGTCCCCCCCAGTGTTCGGAGGGAGTGATTTGAGTCTGTCGAACTGTCTGGGTCTTGCTGTTGTAGACAGTCAGTTCCACAGGTTTCTCCACGTTCTGTCGAAGAATTTCTTTGAGCTGGTCGTTATCCTTGTCCTGGAAAATTCTTCATATAGAACACCCCACGAAAAATATCTCACCAATCTTGTATTGCCAATAGCCACAATATAATCAAAGAAAGTCTCTAATCCAGCTGCTTGTCCGGGAGAATTGTCTTGGACCTGGAAGAAAAAACAAATTCAGCTGCTTTAAAAAAACAACCCACTCTCAAGACGTGGTAGCCCTCACTTCCTCCTCCTGGAACCAGATTTGATTCAGAATTACCCATTTTTGGAAGGCAACAAATATCAATAAATAGTATTCAGAATCCAAAAGATGTCAGTAAAACGAAAGCGAGAACCGAAGTCAACGTGGAAGACGAAGGAACGCGCAGGTTGCACTCACTCCCCGCAGCTTGCGCCTGAGTTTTCTCCTTGCCGCGATATTTACATCTACGAGAGAATTTCATAACTCCTTTCGTATTATTCCTCCATATATCGATTCCAGTATGAATGCCTTGAAAGCCTACAAGAATGAGGATTCCGGCTCGGAATTGGAGGATGAAGTCCTTATGGAAGAAACGGCGGATCCAGAAGAAGTCGCAAAAAGACTGGGCTTGGATCTGAATCCCGTCACGGATATTGTCCCCTTCGCTTCAGCTTCACATATTGCAGAGTCTTCGAAGGTTGCTGTATATGACCCTAAGGCGAAGGAAATCGGGTACAATCCGAAATATGAAGAATTATTCAAACCCGAGGTTGGTTTTTAAAGGTAGAAATAAAGTCCACGGAAGTTTTTCAGCAAGGACCTGCGAATCCGTTCAAAAGCGATAAACAGAAGGCTCCGAAGAACATGCTGACGGGATACGTGGAGAAAGCTCACATTAATCCGGTTTCCTTCGAAAACGAAATCAGAACTTTCAATACACTCGGATACGCTACGAATCCCTCGAACCAAGGCGGGAACTCCCTGGTCGGAAACATGGCCAAAGCAGAGACACACGGAAGAACCAATATCCTGGATCCTTCCCTCAAGACCGGACTCCAGAAGAGGAAAAGGGCAGCGAATTATGACGCTTCCGACATCGAGGGGTTCACCGGACCTTGGGCCAAGTACGGCGATGAGAAGACGGTCGCCAAGGCTGACCCGGAGCTGCAGAAGGAGATGGATGAGTACATGAGACAGAAGAGAGCTCAAAGTAGAGCTGGCAGAAAGAAAGCCAAGGAAATCGAGCATATTATTGAGGAGACTGTTACTTGCCATAGTATGTTCTTGTTTGAAGTTCCTTTCTCAGTTAATTTTTACTTTTTCAGTCAAAGATCATCCGGATTACAAGGAAAAATCGTTCATGAAGGTTCCGATGTTTACGGGAGCCACATTACGGCCAGATTTCACCCCTCATCGCTGCTTCCCTCCAACGAAGCTGATGCACACCTACAAGGGCCACACGAAACCGATAAATGCCATCAGATGGCTGCCCGGATCTGCTCATCTCTTCCTGTCCTGTGGGATGGACGCTAGGGTGAAGTTGTGGGAAGTCTTCGGAAACAGGAAATGCATCCAGACTTATGTTGGCCACAAGCTTCCGATAAAGGACACCTGTTTCAACAACGACGGAACGGAATTTATCACTGCTTCCTTTGATAACTACGTCAAATTATGGGATACGGAAACAGGTAGTGTGTTTTTTATGTGAGTTTTTCATTGTTCATTTTCTAGGACAAGTGAAACAAAGATTTACGACCGGACATCGAGCGTTTTGTGTTAAATTCAATCCAGACGAAGATAAACAGAACATTTTCCTGGCTGGAATGCAGAACAAGAAGATTATTCAATGGGATACGAGAACAGGTGAAGTTGAACAAGAATATGACAGACATCTGGGGTCAGTGAATTCGGTGACTTTCTTCGACGACAACAGAAGGTTCTGCTCGACCTCGGATGACAAGTCCATCAGGATCTGGGAATGGGGCATCCCTGTCGACACTAAGCTGATCCAAAACGCAGGTCTTCACTCGATCCCGACAATGACGAAGGCTCCAAACGAAAAATGGATAGTTGGTCAGGCGATGGACAACAGACTCGTTCTTTTCCAGCTGGTTGACGACAAACTTAAGTTCTCGAAGAAACATGCCTTCAGAGGACATAACGTGTCTGGGTATGCCTGCAGTCCTGATTTTTCGCCAGAAATGAGGTTAGTCTTTTTTCCCGGTTTTTTGGTTGTTTTGAAGTACCAACTGCCGGTCGCTCAAAGTTGCACGAACGAAATAGCGCGTTCTCTGTTTGTCTGACACAAGAAGGCAACGCATTTTTCCTGCAATCCCCTCTTTTCTCTTTTCAACTGCTTTTCGTTTCTTCTTCAGCTTTGCGCAGAGGCGATAACGTGACCAATGAGGGAAACCGAGGTGCGTTTATTGCTGGTTGAAAACTTCTACCAATTACCCGCGGTAGCCCCTGAAATATGGGTGCTATACGCAATTTTTGGACGCCCTAAAGGGGCTAATAATTGAAACATAAACTAGAGATGGCAAGAAACAATGAGGTGTTGTTTTCAGCTTCATCTGTTCCGGCGATGCACAAGGAAGGGTGTTCGTCTGGGATTGGAACACACATAAAGTGGTTACTCGGTGGAAGGCTCACGAAAACGTCTGTATCTCGACTCTTTGGCATCCTCACGAGAAGTCGAGAATGATCACGGCCGGCTGGGACGGGGAAATCAAAATGTGGAATTGATTGGTATTTGTTGTAGTTACAGTTTGTTTCTCATGGACGATTCCGAAATCACGATCTCATTGGATTTTGTTTTTTCACGGTCATCGAGCCGATATGTTACTTGATGGGGTGTCGGTTGATTTTCATGTTGTCTTCAGATGCTGAGACTAGTGCCTTTATTGAAGGGTAGACCAGGACTGTTCCTGTCGAGGCCTGAAAGCTCGTCTCCTGCCCTCGAGAATCTGGACCAACCTGTCCCGAGAACGAGCGGAAGACCCCAGTTCTGGAGAGAACCGTATGTGTAGAAAGTAAACAATTATCATGAGGTGTTTCAGAGCTTATACAGGACCATATGTGAACCCACTCCATCGAGGCCCGGATTACTCTGTTGTGGGAGGAATCCGTCCACTGGCCACGAACAAGGCCGAAGCAGACAGGATCGTGAAGCAGAAAGAACTAGCAAAGAAAGTTGTTCAGTTGTTAGGGGAAATCAAGACAGCAGAAGATCTGTATGAAAAGCAATGCTCCGAAAAGAAGGTCTTGGAAGACGAACAGACTCGATGGACGCCGAATCCAAAAGGAAAAAAAGAAATTCGTTAGGTTGTTGTTATTGGTTTCGAGAAACAATAAAATTGGAATGCTTGTTCTTGAATATTCTGTTTGGAAAGAGTGGTCTGGGTGGGAGCGCTTCCTGAAGGGAAAATTTCTTTTTTGTTCATTTGGTTTTGGCGCAGTGGAAATCGGCCCGTTTGAATGAGGTTTTGACATTTGGATTTGCTTTCTTCTAGTTTTACTTACTGTTCCAACAAGTTGTCGGTAACTCGGACCAACTGTTGAACCCTTAGTGAATAGAATTTCGGTAATTTTAGTTTGTTTCTTTTGTAAAGGTCTATCGACTCATTGATTTAATTTTAGGCTCGAATCTACTAATTTCATCACCATGACGGAGGTGGCAAGTATCGTTGAACAATATTCTAAAATCGATAACGAAGTAGAGAGAGCTGTGAAGATCAAGGATGAAGCCAACAAGTTCTTCAAGGGTACGTTTTTATTTGTAATGGCCTTTCAGAACGGAATTTTTATATTGATCTTCCTACATTTGCGTTGCAGATGAGAAGTACGACATTGCCATTGAACTATACACGAAGGCGATCGAATTGGATCCTCAGCAACCGACTTATTACGGGAACAGAAGCATAGCCTACCTCAGAAGGGAGCTGTTTGGTTCCGCTCTGAATGACGCCAACGAGGCCATAAGACTAGATCCGGCCTATGTCAAAGCCTACTTCCGAAGAGCTTCTGCTAACATGGCCTTGGGTAAATTCAAACTGGCTTTGAAGGACTATGATGCTGTGAGTTTCCTTTCCTTCGTTCCTTATTGATGAGCTCGGATTTAGGTTCGTAAGTTCCGGCCCAACGATGCTGATGCCAAGAAGAAATACGAGGAATGCAGCAAGGTTGTCAAGAGGATTGCATTCGAGAAGGCCATTGCTTGTGACTACAGTGAGAAGAAGCTGATCGATTCTATCAATCCTGAAGAACATCCTGTTGAGGAGTCCTACTCCGGTCCTCGATTAGATGGTGACATTTCCCCCGAATTTATGAAGGATCTCATTGCTCACTTCAAAGCCGAGAAGAAGCTTCATATCCGATACGCCTACAAGATCCTGCTTGCCGTCTTCAACATCTTGAAAGTCCAAGAAAGCTTGGTCCACATCACAGTCCCGGACAAAAAGAAGTTCACGATCTGTGGTGATGTCCACGGTCAGTTCTACGATCTTTGCAACATCTTTACCCTGAACGGTCTGCCGAGTGAGGAAAATCCGTACTTATTTAACGGTGACTTTGTTGATCGTGGCAGCTTCTCGGTCGAAGTCATCTTTACGCTGTTGGGTTACAAGTTGCTTTATCCTAATCATCTCTTCTTGGCTAGAGGCAATCACGAGAGTGACACGATGAACAAGATGTACGGATTTGAAGGAGAAGTCAAGGCTAAATACAATGCTAAGATGTCTGAATTCTTCACCGAATTGTTCAATCAACTGCCTCTCGTTCATGTTATTAATAGGAAAATCTTTGTAGGTGTTCTTAAAGATGGTTTCCCTAATTGGGTGATTTCAGTGCTGTCATGGTGGTTTGTTCCCAGATGAGAATGTTACGTTAGAGCAGATTGCAAAGGTCAATCGAGTGAGACAACCTCCGGAAGACGGACCGATGTGTGGATTGCTGTGGTCTGACCCTCAAGAAGAAAATGGAATCGGATTATCTAAACGAGGAGCTGGTATTCAGTGGGGTCCTGATGTCAGCAAAAAGTTCTTGGACCAGAATGATTTGTTGTATATTGTAAGGTGGGTCATTGGTTTATTTCCTCCGTGAATATTTCCTTGTTATGATGGTCTGATGGTTAGATTTCGGGCCGAAGACAGAAGTATTCTGGTTCGAATCCTTTCAAAAGCCGAGTCATCTCGATCTGTACTTGATGACCGTGCAAATGTCAGGAATACTATTGCTGATCGTCTGTCGATCTTATCCCTATGGATTTGTATCGTTCATAAGATTACTACAGTTTTATTTCGTAATTTTTACATTCCCACAAAAATGGCTACTTGGATTCTTTATAACGGTGTGATTTTTAGAAGTCATGAAGTGAAACCTCAAGGTTATGAGAAGCATCATGATGGTCTCGTTTGGACGATCTTCAGTGCTCCTAATTATTGTGATCAAATTGGCAACCTCGGTGCTTTTATTAACATTACTGGCGACAACCTTTATCCCCCAAAGATTACAACATTCGAAGCAGTTCCACATCCCCCGGCGAAACCAATGATGTACGGATCCAGCTTTTTGAACTTTTTGAGTTAGTTGGACTCAGGTTGTTTGTTGTGTTTTTCATTTCATAGAAATTCTAGCGGGATTTGATCCATGTGATGAATAACTAATATTTTTTATTTGGAGCGAGATATGTTTTTTCAACAAAAGGAAGAAGACGGAAGAAAAAGTTCGTGCCGAAATCACTTTCGACACCGACGACCCTCTCTGGCTAAATCCCCTCCTTTTCGATGAAGTTGGTTGGATTTAGCCAGTGCTTGGTCACAGGAGCATCAATCAGGGGATTAATTAGATTATTAATCATGTTCGGAGATGTTCCACTGGAAATGAGGCATAACTAGAGATCCACCAGCATACCCTTTCCGGCGTTGTCCCCCTGTTGGTGAAATGTGATGATGCTGACCCTGACGACCATGCAAGGAGGATCGTCGGTCGTCTTGTCATTTGGAGGATGAAGGAGGTCGTAGCCAAGGGGATTCGGTCATGGCTCCTGCTTGGGGCGTTGTTGGAGGAAGGAGGGATTCGTCTCTTGAAACAAGTGGCATCAAGACGGATGTTTTTCTTCTTCCACCGGCACCTCCAGGTCCGGGGGTGTCTAACCCAGAAGGCACTCCGGGAGATTTCTCTCCTCCGTGTTTCTCTTCAAGGAAATTGTCCCACATTTGGTCGACAATTTCGGTGCAGATTAGAAGGCCTGCGTGGATCGTCAGCATGTTGAGGACGAAAACACCGTCCATCTTTATGTAGTCTCTTGTGAATTCCAGGAGCTCTTGGTTGAAATCTTTCCTTTTGAAATTCACATCCGCGAGCTCCAGTCTTCTAGCGATAAACTTTTTCCTTTGTTCCAAGGGTATCAGACTAGAAGCCCACATGGTGAGGGAAACAAGAGTACACGTAGCGAGTAGGGTGTACCAGATCCATAGAAGGACGAACACTTTCTCGGTGAAGATGTTGATGACGAGCACGCATTGGACAGTGTGTCTCTGGACGTTGCCGAGAATTCTGACGTCCAGATCACAGTAGGTGACACGGGGGAAGTTCCCGGATTCACTCCAGGCTGGAAAACGAAATTCATGAGAAAAGCGAAAATTGATATGTAGAAGATCAAAACGACGGAACTTACGTCTTCCTCTAAGGATATCTTTGAGAACTCCGAATCCGTAAACATCATAGTCGTCTGTCTGCAGAAATTTATTCATCATGAACATCTGGAAGTACCTAATGAGTTACATGGGGATCAACACAACTAACCTGCACGGCGACATTGGTGAAGAACAAAAACTTGATCAGCAAATACAAAGAGGTCAAGTAAGCTTCATAGTATCTGATATTCAGCCACTTTAGCATTTTATGGTGGAGAGGGTGTTCCGTCCGCATTCTGAATCTGTGTTTAAAGACCGAACCCAGGTGATCCGCTAATCCCCGGATATTCGCCATCCTAGACTGTGGCTGGATGTTCGATCGGTCGTTGGCAAAAGCGACGATATCTCTGAGACGGATGCCAGACCTGTCGTACATGAGTCTCCAAATGAGACAAGGAGCGTAGAAAAAGAAAGCACAAATGACGAGGAAGAACGGCGCCCACTGGTAGTAAGCGACGGTATTCACTTCGCGTTCTTCGTCCGACGCTGGGATTTCCTGGTTGAAAGGAGTCCAAAATGTACTTTTTGCCCAGCATAATGATTCTACGTAATCTTCCCAAGAGGACTGAAAGAGAAAGATGTGGGTTTTAAAACTTAAGGAAAAATAAAAACATTTGCAAACTAAAAACTGGAGGAAAATTAAACTTGCTTTGTATTCTGCCGGGAGCCAACACTCGATGGGTCTTCCTCCGAACATCTTTAAGCTAATCAAAACAGCAGTAACTAGGAGAAAAGTTGAGGTATAGTAATAATGCAGACGATCGACAATGTTGTCGTCAGCCTGAGGCTGGAGGAAACTGAGAGTTCCAACAACTTCACTGAATACCATCCTGAAAAGGCTTTTTCACTCCAATTTCACCCGGACTTAACTTCTCAAGATTACCTAGCCATAATCAGCAAAAATTACATCAATTAACATTTTCTCATCGAAACCAAAAAGTGATCCCAGAAGATTTTACGTCAATTCAATTTCCCCGATCCGTCAACCCGTTACTCAAACAAAAGAAACTGTCAAAAGTGGAAATCAAATAAAAATAGCCCGACTTGATTGCCTAAGATTGTAAACAAAGTGGGCTAGTTGGATCTTTATGAAATTATTTGAGATGCCGAGTCATCCTTGACTCTCCTTGGTTATAAAATTTCCGAAAATGACGAATACTTTTTATATGGAAATCGAGTTTTTGCACTTTTGCAGACGAAAACATGATGACTTGTAAACTTGGAGACAGTAGAAGGAATTGGAATTTTGATTTCAATAAATATTCGTTTTCGAATCTCCTTGCCGAGTGTGATTCGAAAGCACATGGGCTCCGGTCCGAAAGCAATCAAGAAGTCGAATCTAGATTCGAATTTAGCGCTATTTCTGGCATTCACATGTGTTTCATAAGGGTTAAATATTTGTTCTGACTTTTTCGGGTGGGGCTTAAAAGTACATGGATCTCGGAACAAGATCAATCAAAATGTGATCCGGATTCAGACTTGGCGCCTTTCTGGCACTCAGCCACATTTTACTAAAATTCAATTCCGACTTACCTGAGTTAACACGACGTCGAATTCAATTTAAAACGGTGAAATCAATCAATCATTGTCTCAGTTGACTAGTGGAGGACTCGAATGATGACTTCGCCAACGAATCCAACGAAGGTTTGCCTCTTTTCCCACGCTCACAAATCAAGGAGAGCTCTCGCGGAATGGAGCTCTTGAGTCAGTATTTGGGTTTGGTTCCAGACTCAACGATTTTTCATTCGTTGATTGTTCCTGGGATTTTCGCTTTTCCGGGAAACAAGAAAAGCCCGAGCTAGTCAGTTTTGCTTTGTCTACATTTGGTCGGGAGTCCTTTCGATCAAACAATCAAGATTCTCTTTCAATGTGGTTCAGAGAAACCAGGACTTTAAAGCTGATCTTTGAAATGAGAAGCGGGCGAACGACGGAGGTTCAAGGAACGGACATGTGTGAAAATAGTTTTTCGAAAATTTCTACAAAGTTTGGACTTAAAGGACGACTGTAATGAAAGCAACCAAAATCAATATATCACAAGATAGTGTTCTCATTTCTTTCAGGTTAGTGCACAATCGCTCTAGAATCTTTGGGTTTGGTAATTTCATTATTTTTGTCACACAAATAACATATGAATATAGCTGTTTCTCGGCATACAGGTGCTATATAAATACGATTGTTTTGATTACATAAGTAGTATATAAATATAGTTGTTTGTTATGTATATTGCATAAATACAGTTATTTTCAGCACATGAATTATATAAATATCATTTTTTCTGGAAATCGCCGATGCAGTGCCGCGTTAGCTCAGTGGTAGAGCGACAGACTTTTATCTGACTTCTGAAGTTAGGAAGACATCTGTAGGCCGCGGGTTCGACCCCCGTACGCGGCTGTACACTTTTTTGCACTTCCTCTTTTTTGTTGCGAAAATTTTACTTCTCATTTACCTTAGAGGATCAAACATTGAACAACCAAAACGGTGACAGTCCATCGATGAGGTCATCGTTCCTCTCTACGTCTTCTTCCTTTTTCGGCAGCTGCATTCACAGATATCAATTAAATACAAATAAGTGTCATCGTACTTGTACTAATAACAGGTACCCTACTGTAGCACCCACACCCTTGTTGACAGTGCCTCTGCCCTCAGGGCGAGGTTTTCATTTCGGATTCTTTCCTAAGGAAGCTCGAAAAAACGATTTTGTTTCGCAAACAATGCTGGAGGCTTGGTATTCCGAAAAAGGAACAGAATCATCTGGGAGAAGAGAAGGATCACAAAAGCTGAATTGAATAAGAATTTCCAACCCCTGAAAAAATGCAAAATAGCTCTCGACTGATCAAACAAATCCAACACAGATTGTGATTAATCGAAAAAGACCCATTTTGAATGTTTTTATTTGGACAAAGGTAGACAGGAAGCCGGGAGGCGGAAATTATTTGCCAAGTTCGATTCACCCAACGGGTCTTTAAAAGGTCTTCCGGGATATTCTCTCCGGATCAGTTTTTCTATCGAGATCAGAAATGGAGGGGAAATTTTTCCTGGTTTTTTTGATGCTCTTACTCGTGCAAGTAGATGGAAAACGTGGAACCAGAGTTAACATCTACAAGCAGAAAGGAGGAGACATCACCCAGCTGCGACAAGGGCCTGAGGTCCCCCCCGGGACGGCTATGGCCGATTTGCCGTGAGTTTCTGCCAAACTATTTCCTTGAGAAATCCCGGTTTTTGTAGTAACTCGATCATGTACAACGCTCTTCCAAGTGATTCTCGATACAGATGGACAGTCTACACAGATTCCGATGGAAACTACTTGCTTCCTTACATTATTACTGGGTCTTTTGGTGAGTCGGTAACTTGTCTAGAGTTTATTTTTGAATTTCCTAATTATTTTGCCACAAAGTGGTTTGGTTCGGAGGAACAATCTTTCTAAACATTATCTTTGTCTCTAATCAAAAATGATTATATGAAAATTATTTCCTATTTCAGATTCCGAGGAGCAACAAATAATCGCCGGAGCTATGAGGGCAATTGAAAACAACACCTGTGTCAGATTCGTCAAGAGAACAAATCAACCAGAGTTCCTGGATCTCCAGAACAAGCGGAATCAAGGGTGTTACACGACTGTGGGTCGTCAGCCCGGGAGGAACGTCGTCATGTTAGAGGCTAATAACATTGCCACATGTGTCGAACATGACATCGTCGTTCATGAACTGATGCACACGTAGGTTTACCGATTTCGAAGTAATACAAAACAAAATTCCCAGAATTCAGTAGAAATCAGAACTTTTCATTTTCCTGGAAATTAGTTTTGAGAAAATGCCGTAAAAATGTCCTTGAGTTTTACAGTAATATCAATCTTCAGATTGGGCTTATGGCACGAACACATGAGAAACGACAGAGATAATTTTATCAAAGTTCACTATGAAAATATCGAAACAGGTCAGTTCTCTGGAAGTTAGATAACCCGGCTATGAAGTAATATTTGCAGCTTATTACCCTCAATTCGATAAAATCCCAACAAACGAAAGCACGACCTATGGAGTCACCTACGACTACAGAAGTGTCATGCACTACGCTAAGGACGCCTTCGGCGTCAGTCCCAACGTGATCACTATGGAGACTCTCGATCCAGCTTTCCAGAACGTCATCGGGAAAGTCTCAGATGCTGCTCCGAGTGATTACCTTAAAATCTGCTCTATTTATTCTTGTAAAACCTGCATGGGAAAAGAATTCAGTCCTGATACCATCGCCGAGTATGAGGCTTCTTTGAAAACTGGAGGCACTGTGAAGCCCAACGTGAATTCCACGACGAAAAGTAGCACTTTGACCCCGAGCTCTTCCACGAGGGCGACTAGGATCCTTTCGAGCACAGTACCCAGTCTCCCTCCCGTAGTCCCTTCCAGTTCAACCCTGAGTCCCGAATGTACGGACAGATTCTTCTGCAGCACGATTCTGAATGCGTGGAACAAAGACTTTATGTGCAGGATGAGGTCCGTTCTCAAATGGTGCTGTTTGACTTGTTCTGGAAACAATCAACAATCTCCTTGGTTCAAATTTGGTTTGGCAGACTAATCCATTTCGGATTTCTTTTATGACTGTATTTATTGGTTGATTCTCGAAAAAAACTGAATGTCCCTCAATTCCGAAAGACAAAAACAAACAGTTGTCATCGGGTTGACCAACAAAAGTCTCACCTTTACTTGGCTGTTCTCGATGGCACAGCGCAATATGCAAACAGGAATGCGCGAGAATATTCCAACTAGGACACGCAAGTGAATTCAACTATTGCTTTGAAGATGTTGCAGTCGACTTTTGCGCGAGAGTCCCGTTTTTCGGCTTTTGAAAGGTGTGCCGCAATAAGCAAAGTTGACCTAGAGTGACCTCGGCTTGCGAGACTTCGTTGAGGTGGCAAAACCAGTTGTGACCGATCGAGAGTTTGTTGCGTTCGGAAACGAAAGAAAAAACGAGTCAATATTGGGAAAGAGCAAGCTTGGGTCTCATCTAAGAGGTTCAAAGATGGGAATTTTGCAGATATCGAAAATTGTCGAATTTTGTAGATCTCACTCAAATGCTGAATTTCAGTTTCAAAAATCTTCTATTCATTTTCGTAAAACTACAAAAATAGAATCCAACAACCGTTCAAAGTTTTTCAAGTCCAAACTCCACATCTCTAGCACATTACAGTAACGATTCTTCCTGCTTTTCTGACCCATTTAGCTTTGTAATTTGGGCTTTTCCATATGCGGTAAATTAGAGTCCATTCATTGTTCCTTTGTCAACCCCATTATGTCCTCAAAAGCAACAAAGTAAAGCCGAAAATCCGAAAACAGCTGGTCCATGAAAGCCAAAAGAATCAACCGGCAGCTTCCCCAGATCCGATGGTACTTCATTACTTGCCGATGCGTAATTTGCATTTTTGCGGTCATCATTGGCGGCATGGAAAAGTGGTGAGGTCGCCGAGTCCACCTCCAAAAAAGGCAACTTGACCTTGTCCGTAAAAACTGTAAATTGCGATGCGGGAAACGAATGCCATAGTTTTTGCCTAATCCGAACGTCCCTTTCAAAAAATGCAACTCGATAGAAAGCATAATCCAACTCTTGCAGAAAAGGTCAAGACCAACTGTCCCTCCAGGTCAGCTCTCGCGGGAGATCCTCAAAGCGGCAGATTGTGGATAGCAAAACTGTCTGCGAGTGACCGTTGTAAATTTTGTTGAGGCAGCAACAGTAAGCTGTGAAAAAGTGAATGGAAAATGGGTGAATTCAAGTGGAAAATGCAATAGAATTGATCTCCGATGATGTCCAGAGAGTCCGAAAATAAGAATTTTCTGAAAATCGTCTCAGACTATTTCTGTTGAACATACTGAAAGCAATCCTACATAATATCCGATTGGTTTAGATTGTGTAATTAGAGATTACTCAAAACTCGAATAGAGTTTGATGGATACAATCTTGGATAGTGTCTGAGAAATTCCAAAATTTAAAGTTCCTAGGCGCCGTTCAGAACCACTCTTACTAGAACTGTTGGAAAAAATCCTGAAAGTGTACAAAATAGCTTGCAATTTGAGTTTTCGAACATTGTCTCGTTTCTATTCAGTTTCTTGATGATAATCTTGGACAACGTCTCATTAATTTCAAAGCAATCTCCCATTTACGGTACGGAATATCCCCTGCAATTTCTTGACCCTTTCCAGAATTCCCGTTCTCCAGATTACAATTAAAGCACCATCCGAGCTTCCCAAGAACATTTAAGAATCTCATATTTCACCGGCATCCCGCTGAACCAAATCAGTTTTCCTCAAATCCATTCACCTTTTACACCTCCAACCGTGCCGTAAAAGGAAGTTTGCATTTCCTCAATCGAGATCCAGATGAAATTGACCGAATGACTCTTGTCCGCAGAGAATAAATTTGGTCTCGAGATTGACATCGTATTCATTTGCATTTTTCCTTTCAAGACAAAAGAATAAAAAGTTGACGAGAAAAAAGTTGTTTGAAAACGGCGCAGTGGGGATTCTGAAAGGTCAATCAAGTCCGGTTTGTTTGTTTTAGATAACACCGGAGTAATATTCTTGTTTGGCATCGACTGGAGTGGTTATCAATGGAGCGAGATTAGAAATAGCATTTTTGTAATTGTCGTAAAGTCGCTGGGAGAAATAATGAATCAGCTTTCCCTCTTTCATTCAAATTTCAAACAAATTACATAAATTATCTTCAGACAAGTCCAAAGGGCATTTCCTGCAAAAAATAAAATTACTACTTCGGTCTTTGGTTAGTTTCTTTCATGTAAAATTTATAATCTGTCTTACTATTAAGATTTGTTTTTTTGTAGATTTTTTCTACATCTCGAGAAGGTACTCGATCGACATTTCTCGAGATGCTGACGCCAAATCCACTCTGTAAATGTCTCTCTCGAAGTAGTGCCCATAGTTACAGAACCCTAATGATTGTAGTTTACAAACATAAACTCCTTTGAAGTGGACTCAGAAGGTTGTTTATAATGACTGAGATTCGATTTCTGAGTTCCAACTGTTGAAAAATAATCTTGCTTAGTTTAGCTTCTAAAGGAGACTATTATTCGGAAATTTTTGAAAGAGAGTTTTTAGTTATTTTACAGTAGAAAGAAACGAGGGTCCCAAGCCTTACTCTTGTTGCTTGCGCAAGTTTCCGGTCCCTCCTGCTGATGTAATTTGCAGAGGATTCAGAGGTCAATTCTTTGTTTGAAGAAAATGGATAGTGCTGGACGTTGCGCAGTCGGAAGTCAATCAGGATGGAAGAGTCGAAACTGGTCACGCTTATTACACAATCGGATCAACAGAGGCTTGAGTGATTCCTGGTTCCTAAAGAAAACACTGCACTCGGATTAAGATTTCCATACTGCATTGCTTGTAAGATTATTCAACAATCCCGAGAGATTGGCTAACGTCTGTCGGCAGATTTCCCTTGCGCAATCGGTTAGGTTGTCATTCAAGCTTTGTCGAGAGATTTGAATTTTCGCCGCAACAGGTTCAAGAGGAGAGGAACGGCACTTTGAGTTGCGCAACTGATCGAGCTGCTTCGGTGGATTGGAGTGACCGACCATTACAGTTCACTTGTGAAGTGACTGAGAACTTCGTTTTTCAAATGAAGATTTTGGATAGGATCTGGGTAATGAATATTTCTGTAATTTCTGAGTACTTTTATGAATTGCATCCTAAATTTCGAAATTGAGGATTTGTAAACATTATGTGAGACGTTTTCTGATAAACTAATCCGAAGGTATTGGATAAAATTAATTTTATTCCATATTGCCTTCTCACAAGTACTATTCAGCCAAATTATTACGTCTCCACAATCCCATATTACCCTTTCAATCATTGCTTTGATTATGAATTTGTCATTGCCTTCGGCCGTCGGAGATTGCGGCGAGAGATGACCTTGTTTTTCTTGTCCAACATTGAGTAACCTCCTTGCGCAATTTGTCCATATTATGTCATCTTTCTACAAAATTATAAATTTCGTTTTTATTCAATTTCATTTTCGTTGCTCCTTATGGGAACCCCTTCACCTCTTGCTGTAATACAGTTGTCATTTGTTTGCGGACTGTTTGTTGCGGCACTTGGGGAGCTTCGACTCTCGATTGCGCATCGGCAACAGCGGTTTTGTTCTGACCGCTGCTGACCTCCCTTGCCAGGTCAGCGCCGCCTCCATCGTTGGACTGCCGCAACAGTTGGTCCGATGACCCGAGACCGAAAGCGTGTCCCGAAAGACTGTCGAGATTGAGTGCCGCCCAGTTCGTTTTTGTGCAATGGCATTCGTTCGGACTCGACCGGTCAGATGAGGTCGTCTGATTTTATCTTTTTTAAATTCGTTAAATAACAAATTCTCGGCATTCGAGACGGCTTTCCGGTGATACAATAATTCTGCACTATTATGGTCTTGTTATGGAATGGGTTAATCTAAGCTTTTCAGATATTGCCGGAAGCCAATTATCAAGCTTGAAGCTTTCGTGGCAAAGTCTGTAGTCTCGCTGTACTTTTAGAAGAGCTAGGTTAAATGGATTTTGGGACGGCGCTTTCAACCTTGATCAAACCCCAGCATCAATTTCCAGATCCCGCAGCTCTGCTGGCGTTGGCTAATTTGGTGAGTCCGACTTTACTAAAGCACTTCCTGACAGTGTCTGGAAAGTTCAAAAAGAAGAGTTTCACAAACGCTATTCAATACAACTCTAGTTCGAACCTTATCTTATTCAGTTTCAGAAGTATCCTCTAGCCAATTACGGACTCCCGAATTATGCTCATTCCTTGATCCAACCAAGGCAGCAAGGAGGACTTCCTCCTCTGGACATTGCTGGATTGATTGCTGCAGCCACTGGTCAAGAACCAGAATCCAAGCTTGTTGCCTCTCTGGCTTCAGCCCTCCAGAACCAACAGGCCTCGACCCCGATCACTTCGAGTTCGATCAGCCTGTCTCAGTTGCCCATCCCGATCCCTGCTCAGCCCTCTAGTCCTACTCAGAGTTCGGCTTCAGCGAGTTCACTCTCGTCTTCTGGAAGCTTGACAACTCAGAATTCCCCTAATCCGGCCAGATCCAACGGGACAACGACTCCAGTCTTCGGGGCTGGATACAAAAGGAAGCTCAATGGAACCCCTACGAGGAAACCCCCCGCCCCTATCCCAGATGAAAAAAAAGTAAGTCCGTTTATCTTGAGACAAAACTTCTCCCAAATTGTCTACTGGGCCAGATTGTCCTTGAAAAAAAGGAGAGTATTCATTAGCATGATAATTGAATACGGTAATCGAGAGCGGCATCGCCATTTTCCAATTGAGAACTCGAGAATCTAGACTGATCCTCCATTGTTGCGTTTCGGCTCAGCTGCGCAGATTTTCGGACTGTTGATGTCGAGTTGCGAAAAAACGCGAAAAACTGTTGCGCCTTGTTAGGCAAAGCAGCTGGTGACCTCGCTTGAACTCCGTCTGGAATCTAAAGAAAACTATGACAGGCAGATGGGGATTTGCGAAACAAGGACAACTTGAGAAAATCCATCCACGATCAGTAGTATATAATTAAAAATAAACAACTAAGAACAAAGATCGTCGTATTTTAACGTACTCAAGTCCTGTTGCCATGAAAATTTCCGCTGCTGACTTCGGGGTGTTTGGAAAATTCATATTTCTACATTTTCGAAGCACTATCTGAGACTGCTCTAATTTAACAAATTACCGTAACTCTCTTTTATTACCAAGAATAATTCTTTACAATAGATTCATCTAATGATTTACAATTTTCCCCATTTTCCTTATTCGAATCTCGGATCGCTGACCTGTAAAATCTGGCACTCAAATCCCGACGGACAGCATTGTTTTCAAACTCTCGAAAAAGACTTGACTGTAAAAATGTCGGCACTGATGAGTCTTTGTGGCGCAAATCGCATTGTTCTTGATCATCGTGCAACAATTTTTTCTCTTCTTGCTCTTCTTTTTGATATTCGAAGGATCAAAAGTGTCGCAATTTGAGAAGCCACGGCGAATTGAAACAAAAAGATTGCGCCATCGACCAAAAAGATTTGCGCAAGGGTGCACATTGGGGGTTAATAACCTGCTAATGGAGAAGAACCCAATTGGGATTGAATTTCGTGTTGGGAAAGTTGTGAGAGAGAAAAACTTTGCAGAAGCAATATTGAACAGTGTTCGGAAAACTAACGCTCAGGTTTTTGGGCACTATTCAAGATTGTTTCCGACGAAAATTCGAATACATAATTTTTGCAAAACTTAATTTTCTAGACACTGAGATTATTTCAAGTAAAACTGCTCGTTTATTCAAGTTTCAATTACCTCTTTTAGGACGAAGCCTATTACGAAAGACGGAAAAAGAACAATGACGCAGCTAAACGTTCTCGTGATGCCAGAAGGATGAAAGAAGAGCAAACAGCCACGAAGGCAAGTTTCCTCGAACAGGAGAACATCCAACTCAGGACCCAACTGGAGCTGCTCAAGTCCGAGATCGCCAAGCTCCAGATGCTCCTGATTTCCAAGACTACTAACGGCTTCCAGAATCTCAGCAACATCAAAGACGAAATCAACGAGGAATCCAGGTCTTCTGAAGAAAACAACTTCGAATCTACCGGGACAGCTTTAACTGCTTAGGGGTTCTACAGTAAGATTAATTTTCATGATGGGGACAAAAGAGGATCTTCTGGACAGCCAGCTCGCGACGGACGGTGACTTGCTTATTTATCCAGAAAGTGACTGTCCAGACTGTCCTCGTCCTCCTCGGGGTCTTGAGTAACCAGGGTACCACATGACCTAGGAATCTGTATCCACTACAGTACTCCTATGGAATCTCGAAACGTGATAGTCATCTCAGGCACAAGTGCAATACATTGTAAATACAGTAGTCGCTAATCCTAGTTCATTTTGCTCATTCTTGTCATCAGACTAAGTTAAGCTCAAGCTTTAAGAGAGAGACGTTAATCTCGGATTATTTCGAAAAGGGGGCGAGAATTTCGCTAGAGATCTTTGAATCTCCAACTTTTTTCATTAATTTTTGGAGAAATCCAATCATTTTTCGTTGTTTTTTTCGAACTTCTAGTGATTTCGAAAATATAAAAATCAACAGAAAAAGTTAGAAAGGAAAGGAAAGTTTTTTTCGAAATAATTGAGTTTAATTTTCCCCTTTAATTGTCTAATAATTTAATTTTTAATTTTTTCACAATAGTTTCTAGAATTAAATCCGACGGGTCCGTTTCCTCTGTCTGAAGACCTCAAAGTTGATTCTCCATGGTAAAAATTGAAATTCGTACATGTAACGTAATTCTCGTGCCAGTACTTTATTTTTGTTTTAGTGTCATTGTCAAAAATACAGTAATAAATGATATTTGAACAAATTGTGAAAAAACCATGACTTTTATCTTTTGAAAGTATTACATTTACTGCGAGAAGCTAATTTTCCAAAACTAAAGAAATGATTATTATTGTAGAATATTTAAAGTTAAGAATAAGTTTCTTTTGACCAGATAATTCCCAATAAATATCATTATCGTTAAAGATGAATTGATTTCTCTGAATTACATAACGAACCAGTTTTAATTGTTCATTTTCACTCAAAAAACGGGTTTTATCAGCGTGATATAAAAACCGAAATCTTCTTTTTAATCCTATTTCCTGTCCTCTAAGATGTCAACGACGAAGACAGGGACAGCGTTAGCTGTACTGATAAGTACAGGAGTGATCGTGACATGTACTGTAGTCGTGGCTCTGCTTATCACCGACATCAACGCCCTCTACGATGAGATTCTCTTTGACCTCGATCTTGTGCGGGAAGTCAATAGAGACGCCTGGGATGGTATGATGGAACTCCAGCAAAGAAGAGGCCCCGGAGACATCCGGAACATTTTCGACTTCAGAAGAAGAAAGAGACAGGAAGAAGAAGAAGTCCTTCCGCCGAAATGCAGTAAGTTTATTTTTGTCTGGGAATTAATTTGACTAAATATGACTTCGTAGATTGTAACGCATTGAGGAACAGAAATTGCCCGAAAGGACCTCCAGGGCCCTCTGGAGAGAAGGGAGAACCAGGGGAACCCGGAGACAACGGAACTCCCGGTCTACCAGGAGCCACGGGAATGACTGTGCTTCTCGACCTCCCGAACGGTGGCTGCATCAAATGTCCCGGAGGTCCTCCTGGGGGTCCAGGACCTGTAGGACTTCCCGGAGAACGAGGACCGCAAGGACTCAAAGGTCTGTCTGGCGAGAGTGGGAGAGATGGAATCAAAGGACCCGTTGGTCCCGTCGGTGACCTCGGACCACCCGGAGAACCCGGTGCTCCTGGGCCGGAAGGAAGACCCGGACACAATGGCTGGAAGGGGGTCGGAAGTCCCGGAGAACCCGGACCTAAGGGAGTCGCGGGTCCCCCCGGTCCTTCTGGAGATAGAGGAGCCAACGGAGCTCCCGGTGCCCCTGGAGAACCCGGACCAGCCGGACCTCCCGGGAAGGACGGGTATCCCGGGTACCCTGGAAGAACTGGACCTCCTGGAGATAAGGGATTTCCAGGGCCTGATGCTAACTACTGTCCTTGTCCTCCTCGATAAATCCACGACTTTCTGATTAATACTGCATGATTCGGAATAAATTCAGAGGTTATAGACTTGGTTTTCGAAAATAAAAGATTAGAAAATTAAATCGTTGAATTAAAATTTGGAAATTTTCCGTTTTTAGAAATCCAAGAAAAGTGAGGTTTGATCGAATTTTATTGGCAGGCATGTCCTTACATAAGTTACCACAATAAATACTCAAATAAATTAAAACTATTTTAAAATTGAAGTTTGACGAGCGAAAAAATCATGAAAACTGGATCCCTGGGAGATTTGTTCAAATGAAAGCTTCTGGATTCAGAATTACCGACCTTCTCTCTCTGTTTTCTTCCTTCTGAATATGAAAGCCACATTCAAGACAACAGCCAATATCAAGGACCAGATACTGAATCCGTTAATCGCAGCAATCAGCAACCTGGATCCACAGAACTTCTCGCTCGTCTCTGAAACCAGTTGTTGAGGAAATTCATATATGGAATCCCTACCTTTGCTCTCTCTCTCCAGATGTTGTAACCTGGTTTTCTCGAAATCTGATCCACTACAGAAGGGATCTGTGGTGTTTCCGAAACAGATGTCAGTGTGGACATGAGTGGAAAAGACCTTCTGTCCTTTGATGTCACGCTTCACCAGATTGCCTTCCACGTCGAAGAGAATCGAGTTCGAAGGAGAAGTCACGAGGTCGGGACAGAAGGGAGGCTGGAAGAAGATAATCTTATATGAAATTGGTATATGAACTCACGGTGGGGATCTTGTCGCAACTGGTTAATCCGCTTTCGCTGTCGGCAATGTCTGTGCAGATTTGGATGTTGCACTTGATGCTCAACTCAGAGCTGTCCGGGACCTTGAAAGCATGCCAATGACTTCTAGCAATGTCGTGGTAAGTATCGTAATGGGGATGTCCAAGGATATTCAAGTCCGTCGAACAGCCTCTTTCATCGATCACTTGATGTCTAGCCCCATCAACTTTGTCGATGACGTAGCAGTCTCTCACGATGAATCCATAAGCGTCGGATTCTGGTTTCAGACTCCACTCTATTCTCAAAGGCTGTCCGATGTTCACGTCGTTGATTTCCTCGCCGTCGCCTTCCCCGTGATGTTCCACCTCCTTCACGACCCGCATCTCTGTCGTCGGAAGAGGCGCTTTTTGTTCCAATTTAGAAGGAACGAGTTTAAGTTCCTCCAGAGCTTCCTCAATTCTCTTCGGAATGATCTGCTTGTTGTAATTTATCTTCTGGTGGACACATTGAGCCATGAAAGATTGGACAGTCGTCGTTCCATCGGGCTGTTCGAACATGACTATAATCTGCAAGTGGTACTGAGTTTGAGCCGCCGATTCTGATCCAGGATTCTTGATTCCACAATCCGCATACGAGAAACTAATATTAATATTCCATTCATTCCTAAATGTATGAACACAGCTGGGAACTCTTTTCCTATCGTGAGCAAAGATCTGTCCTGTGAACGGGAAGATAGTTTTCACGTTGAAATCCATTCCGCTCTCCTCACAGATCACATGTGCTTTTCCTCTGATTCTGTTCGGGACCATGGGCCCTTCAGGGGGCTGTGTAGGGTGCCCAGGAGCTTCAGGTTGCTGAGGAGGTTGCGGAAGTGTTGGTGTCGGTCTCAATTGCTTCGGTCTGAATGGTGTTGTAGTCGGGAGTCTCGGAGGCGAGGTGGATTCTCCTGGTGGAACGAAGGGAGATCCGGGGATGAACGGGGATTCCGTCGTGGGTATCGGAGGGAAACGATTGGCAGGGGATGGAGGAGGGAATCTCGTAGGGACAGGGGGGAACTCCGGACGAGGAGGTTGACCTGGGAACCTGGGTTGTCCAGGACTCGGAGGCTGGACTGGCGGGATACCTTCCTGAGGTCTTCCAGGGGGTGGCTGGGGTTGTCCAGGGAAGGAAGGGACTCCAGGTGGAGATGGTTGCTGGGGAGGCTGTCTAGGGATCTGAGGAGGTTGAGTAGGGAATGCAGGCGGAGGAGTCGGCTGAGACGGGAATCCAGGTCTTTCTGGTTGCTCAGGTTGGGGAGGTTGTTCTGGAACTTGAGGAGGAGTCGGCTGAGACGGGAACCCAGGTCTTTCGGGTCGTCCAGGAAATCCTGGTGGACTAGGTGTAGAAGGACCTTCAGGTCTTTCCGGTTGTGGAGGTGGTTGAGGAGGTGGAGCTTGTGGAGGTGATTGAGGAGGTGGGGATCCAGGTCTTTCTGGCTGTTGAGGCTGTCTCGGAGTCTGAGGTGGCTGAGAAGGAACCCCCGGGGGAGCTGGTGGTTGAGGCTGCGAGGGAACTACTGGTCTCTCAGGTTGTCCAGGGATCTGAGGGGGTTGGGAAGGAACTCCTGGCGGAGATGGTTGTTGGGGTTGTCCGGGGAAACTTGGCTGGAGAGGCTGTCTCGGAAGTTCTGGAGGACTCGGTCTGGAAGGAACGCCAGGTCTTTCGGGCTGTCGAGGTTGCTCTGGCTGAGGTGGTTGCGAAGGTACTCCAGGAGTTTCGTATCCTGGCTGTTCTGGTTGAGGGGGCTGCGAAGGTACTCTAGGAACTTCGTATCCTGGCTGTTCTGGTTGAGGGGGCTGCGAAGGTACTCTAGGAGTTTCATATCCTGGCTGTTCAGGAGATGGAGGACTTTGGGGTTTACTCGGGGTCTTCGGGTACCCGCTCGGGTTTTCTGGATATCCACTTGGTGTCTCTGGGTATCCACTCGGAGGACTGGGGCTCGGATACGTTGATTGACTGGGTGTGGGAGCTTCAGGATACCCTTCGGAGGGCCTTGCTGGTGGTGGTGTCGGTCCTTCGTAACCGTCGCTCACAGGATATGTCGGTGGCCGGACAGGTTTCGGGGGTCGGGGGACAGAGGGAGTTTCTGGATACCCTGGTCTTTCGTTCGCACCATATGGAGGAGGGTTCTCATTATAGAAGTTCCCTGGTGGCGGTGATGAGGAAGGTGGAGAGGGGGATGGAGGTGGGGAAGGCACAGCTTCTAAAATAAAAAATTTCATATTTTTATATTTCCAAAACTTTATGATGTCATTGTTAGTATTTTCGATGTAAATTCCCTCAGACAATTTTTCTTCCAAAAGAATTGAACCAAAATTGATCGATGATTATGAAATCATTAATTGATCCAATTTTCTCAAGATCCTCTTCAAAAGCAATTAAATTTAATTCTGAAAGATGTTTTATTTTTTGTTTCTTCCGAAAAACGATTATCTTCAAAAATGAAATCGAGGGAGCTGTTCCAGATTCCTCTCCTCTATCTCCCGGATAAATCAGCTCGATGAAATTCCTCAGTTTCAATCCCAAAAATAGCCTGAGGCATTGTCAAGTCAAGTTATTAATTTCTCTTTCAATCACTTTTCACTTTTTTTCTCGAACAAGAAAATGAAACAAACCGTAAGGATTCGGAACCTCCAAAGCCGGCGGGGGGTTGGGGGGAGGATAGTTGTTAAAGTTGTTCACCGGAGCAGGTCCCCTGAAGGGATTCGAGCTTATGAGCAAAACAGGGCTCTTATTCGAGGTCGAGTGACCAGCGTTGGGTTGGTAGAACGAGATCCCTTGGGGGTACGTGGGGGGAGGAGGGGCTTCGTAGAGATTTTCCGGTCTCTGGGCAGGGGGTTGATATCGATTGCCCAAGGGCCTGGGACCCCCATAAGAAGAACTGGGGTTGAAATCGTAAGTTGGAGGTGCCTGGGGAGCTGGGGAGTTGAAGAACTGGAAAATCACAAAGTATTCGAAAATGTTAAAACCAGAAAAACAATAACAACTTACTTGTGTAGGATAAAAGTTGGTTTGTTGACTTCTGAATTCAGGTCTAGGTTGGGGGTTCGGGGGCTTGTAGGGGTTGGGGGTGGTTCTTTCGAAGTAGTTATTGGGCAAGGGGGCAGCGAAGGGGGGATGGCTCTCGCTGTCGTAATTGACCGTCCCGAAAGCTTTCCGATTGAAGTTGGAAACGAACCCGGCCAGTTGTCTCTGAATATCCGGATCCCCCAGGGACCTCGGGGGGGCCCATTGTCCCTGGACCAGGGGGAGCAGAAATAGGATGAAAGTTGTGACACTCATTGGCCCATCGATTCTTCCTCGTAGAATAGAAAAGAATCTGGAGCTCCAACAATGAGCGAAAACCGATAATAGGGCTTCAAGAGGGATTGAGGATTGATCTTGGAGATAGAGCGTGAATGTGTGAAAGACGTTTGTCTGCCACGCCCGCGCTCCATTTCTGGATGTCGTTTCACTCCAGGAAGAGGCAAGTTTTCACTTTTCCTCCGACCTCCTCGAGATATTTTCGAGCAAATTCATTTATCGGTCGACCGTGAAAAAAATCCGTTGATTTTATCGAGAAAAAGAGCGGTACCCAAGGGAAGAATTCCGGCGATCTTTAACGACTCCAACTACTTAAAGAACCGTTGAAATAATTAAGTACCATCCTCCAAAAGATATCTCTGAGATTTTTAACTCGAGGAAAATTGAGATTTTTACAAGTACCCAGATCATTATGTAGAATGAAAAAATGTAATCAATCATGATGCACACGCTACCTACTTTTCCGAAATTTATTTATTTAAAAAACAAAACCTAGATTCGATTTTGCTTCCTCATTTGTGTTGTCCATCAATACAAAAATATTTAATTTCCTCGAAATTTAAAGTTTTACGAAATTTTTTGAAGGTCTGAAAATTCTTGATTTTTTCGAGATCCTTAAATTTTATGCTGTTTAAAAGTCTGAAAACTATTCATTTTCCAGACAAAAATGGGAAATTAAATTCCAAGTTCAGTGAAATAATTCATTTTGTTTCGTAAAAGATTTCTGAAAGTTGGGGATTAATGAAAAAGTGATTGATATTCTCTGAGGATTCGAAAATTGCGAAAAAGTCAAGTCTTTATTTTTTCAGAATTAGCGTGGTTTCTAATTTCTCTATTATTTTCTTTCTCGATTTAATCAGTGAATGATATCTTGGAGAACAACCGTGTCCGATAATATGGGAAAAGTGATAAAATGGACAATTTTGCATGGAATACAGAGTGAGAGTGGAATTTAAGGAATAAACAGACTCATGAAATAAAGTCGAGAAAAATCTTTGGTCTCTCAGAAAATCTTGAGAAATATCAAAATAGTAAAAAATCATACGCTCATATTAGTTTAATAGTAATTTTCTCAGTGTTAAAATGCATACGAATCTACTATATTTTGAGTATGCAGTCGGAAAAACTCTACAAATCTCCAGATTGTGATGATGTCAAGAAAAACCATAACACACATCATTTGATCAATCCCTGATTGCTATGATTGTTTACTCATGTCTCTATTTTTAGGGATCATATTATCACACAACCTCAAAAATTTCAGGAAGATCCTATTTCGACGAATAGATAAGCACAAAGTAGAATTTCCTAGCCTGCGTTCCAATCCTCTCACTATCTTGCGTTCGTTGTTTAAAGAATATCTATTTTTCTTGCCCATATGGGATCACTACCTTTTATGATAACCAAATTGTTTTGATTTGTTGGTTTTCTTATGAAACACTCAAGTAATTACAGAAGTAAATTGTTTGATTAATTTTGTCTTCTTTTTTCAAGAATAGTGCTAAAAATAAACTTCTGATTTTTTGGAATCTGCGGAAAACCCCAAAAAAAGGAAATTTTTTTATCTGTTATTTATTGAAAAAACTACTGATCGTGTTTCTCTTGAAAGACCGAGCGAATCTGGATCTACAAAAACCTCAGATGATAACTTCATATGATTCTTTTTACAGATCATCTTAGAACTTGTAAAAATCCCTACTTTAATTCAGAGACTATCTATCAAACACTTCTTGATAATATGTGTATTTGATTATCTTATTGTTGATAGTTATTCTTGGTGATTATAATCCATGTTTGTTCTTTTCTTGTTTCTTGACTAAAAAATAGTGTGACTGTTTTCTCTTTAGTTTCTACAACTTTTTCGATATAATTTAATTTTTTTAAGACTATTTCTTTCATTTGACTTCTTAAAAATTATCTATCACTTTTTATTGAATCCAAAATGTTGAATTTCAGAACATCATCACGTTGATGTAGAGCGCGAAATATTTAAAAAGGAGATTTATGCTTTTAGCTTTCAGTTTGGACTTTTTTACTTATGGAACTACTTTCAAAAGTAAATAGCTTTGATGAACTGGTTAAATCTATTTCCAGAGGAGAAAAGTAAGTTATCCTTTTATATTTTTACCATATTTATTGTTAATGAGATAAAATGAGGGTACCTAAAAATTGTTGTTCTTTGAATGATAAGTATAAAAGTAATGAGCTTGTTATTTTATATTTAGTGGATGAATATAACATTGAATCTCAGAATTCAGAAACTTTTATCTCTGGATTCAGACAGCTGATTTTCTTTCTTTATTTTAGATTCGAAATTGAAAACAATTTTTTAAAAATGGCTAGTCTCCATAATTATAAAAAGATGACTTTTAGTTCTGTCATCCTTGTTGTTGACGAGTACAAGAAGGAAGAACATCCAAAAGTCTACTTTTTAAATTGCTCTACTTCTGATGACATTGCAATCGCATGTATCATCCCTAAAAGACGAGATTATTTCAACGTTGATATCCGAATCGGTGATATTGTTCGTTTAACTGATTTTCAATATCATTTTGATGAACGTTATCATATCAAATATAATTTAAAGATGTATGAGCCTTCATTTGCTGAACTACTTACTGAGAATAGAAAATGGTTGGAGAAACCTAAGTCGATAATAACTGCCGACAATTGGCCAGAAGACAAGTGCCGTACTACCTCCTCTTGCGAAATTAACTCTCATAAAGAAAATGAGAAAATGTAAGTCTTTGATATTTAAATATAGAAGATTTTAACGTCGAATCTTATTCTAGTGATGTCACATTGACTGTCAGTGAATACAGTAATAACAACAGCCCCAAAACTTCCTTCTTAGACGGGGAGACTTCTGATGGCAAACTCGTTAATTGTTTTCTCTACAAACATCACGTTGACAAAGAAGCTGTGCTTGAGAATGAAGACATCGTTCAAATGAACAATATGATTGTTGTCAAGCATCGCGACTTCGGATCCGACTTCACTAAGTGGCATCTGAAGACGGACGAAGATTCCCAAATTTACGTCATTTATCGAAGTGGACAGGGCAAATTCAAAGTTCCTTTGCTAGTCACCAAATCTTGAAGTATAGAGCATCTCTAATCAAAAATAGTCATGAAGTTTGAAAACCTGATTCTATGAGAATTTTCAGTTATTATTTTTTCTTCAACACTTATTAAATTTCTTAAACTAAATATCCTTAATTTTATTCAAAAAGTATATTTTTACGAAAATCCACAATAAAAAACCAATTGCTATGAAATATTTTTAATTAACAGCATTCAACTTCTAAATAAAATTTATTATTTTTAAATTTCTTGAAATTTTCATTGTTCGTCTAATTAACGGACAGTTTCTCGAAAACTACAAGTTTTTCAATTGATGAGATAGGTTGAAACAGAGTGATGACGATCATGCAATGTGGTGATTCTGTGATGAATCTTACGAAAAGAGTAACATAAAAAAACAATCGTGGAAAAATTGCCAAGCTGGAACCAAATGTTTCAGAAACAGAATCTCTGATGTTTTGTTTGATATGGCTAAAGATAAAGGTACTATGGACGAAATTGTCGTTTTTTCTCCTGACAAAGTGCATGATAAATTATTTAGATTCTATAACCGATATGTTCCGGTTGGAACTCAACAAAAACAGAAAGCACTATGTTTATATGATTAGATTCGGAAAAGAGTCGCATGCTGAAGAAGCTTTTTGTGATAGATTGAATAACATGGGACAGATTGTGAAATGGAAATATGGGTGGAAAACAGCCGAGAATGAGTTACGAAAGGAAGCGAAAAGGAATGCTGATATTCGACTTCTTTCGTAGATTTTCTACACCGGATACACGGATAACCCCGAAAAGGAAGAGGAAAGAACACTGTCAAGATGCTTTTTCAGAAACCTTTCGTCCAAAGCCACTCCGAAAGTTAGGATTTCTTATACCCAATGCGAGGCGATCTCCAGAAGCACAATAATGAGAAGCTATCCGAGATGAATGAAGTAGGAGAAAGAAATTTAGCTTTTATACTGTATTACAGAATCCGAACCCGTGTAGATAGGACATTCCCTTTATCCCGCAGGAGGATATGAAAGTCTCCTCCCAGTAAGATGACCAGCAACATTCTTCTTCTCACCAAACACTAAGAGAATTGAACAATTGAAAAACGCCAAGCATCCAATAAGTGAAATTTCAATTCTGGAAATTAAAGTTTCATGAGCAAGAGTATCTGTTTCTGCCTATATTGCCACTTTCTGAATAAATTAATGTGTACCAGATCCTCATGAACTCTGAACAATTTGCAATTCAAATTTCACCAAATCTTTAACACAAAAACCTTCATAAACGCAATTCTTTCATAGAACTCAGTGTGTCAATTGTTTAGGAACAGTTTAAAATACGCTTTAACTAAATACTTCTACTTCCCGCTTCCTTCCAACTGTTAAAAATTCTTCTCAAGCCCAGCAGGTTGTTTTCTGTCTTCAGAAATGACTTGGGTGGAAGACAGCCTCTAGCCGTCTGTCTCCAAAAGTCGAATGGAAGGAGCATAAGCCGTTCTCCATGACTGGCAGACAAGCCGGAGTTGTCAGAGAGTGAAATTGAAAGTGTGTTGAGTGTTTGTTTGTCTTACTCATTTTCTTTGCCACAGGGCTTATCCTCGTGTGATACTTTTTTCCCGAGATTTTTTGCCGAGATTGTCTAAGGACAAAGTGGCTTGTCGGATCAACTCGTTTTGAGTTAACAATTTGCCTTCGTCATTGTTTTTTCCACGAAAGCTAATCAATGATATTCTATTAGACAATTTTTATTTTTCGCAGTAATCTGTGCGAACGTTAGATGGTTATTCGGGAGCAACATTGAATTTGATTGAATTTCTTAATTTTCTTTCTTCAAAAATGTCATCTGGGCTGAAAGACGTCGATTTGCTCGATGGAGACGAGGTTTGAATTTTACTTTCGTTACTTATTATTTTGTTCAATGACTTCTGCAACGACTGCCTGTCACTTTTGCTAATGAAAGCCACCAAGAAGAGCTTCCCATGAAAAATTAAAAGGTTTGAATCTGTTTATTATCACGGAAGGTTAATAGAATATGAGATTAATATTAAGATGGAGAACATATTTTAAAAAAGCGGCCCAAACAAATGTACTTAAAAAATCAGATAATTTCTGGGAAATCTCAATTTCTGTTTCTTAATCACTATCCATGATCGTTCTCATTCATTTCATCAAAGATAAAGTACGGTATATTTACTTATAGAATCTAAACGTCAGACTTCTCCGTCCACTTTGAAAACAGACACTCGCGGGAGGATTCTCCAAAAACGAAAAAGCCAAATTGACTACCGGCTTTTTTATTTTCAATAAAAAAATCTCGACTACATTTCCAAATTCGAAATGGAACTGGATTTATCCACCGGAAACTCGTGTTTCTGCTCTTTAAATTTCAGTCATTACCGCTATTAGTCCTATTTAAAAAATAAAACTTTTGTTTTAGAAGAAAAAAAATAGTTTTATTCTTTGGAAAAGAGATAAAGGAGTGCTTTTCCTCTGAAAAATTCCCCAATTTTTTTGGCATTTAGAATCATCTTTAATTCATTCGTTTTCGAGACAATGGTCGACAGTTAGTTCACTTATTTCTTATTATTGTTGGTCTAAGGACTTTCGTTCTGAATTTCCGGATAAAAACTAACGTTTCTTTACCTTTTTACTATAAAAGTCATAAACTTTTAAGTCACAGGAATTCGTAAAATTTAGGCTTGCTTAATCGAATTATCTTTTATTGACGACATTTTTGAATTTCCTTTTTTATTTTCTAAATATAGTGTTCAATAACGCTAAGTTACACAATTTCGTCCGTCAAAGAATAACAACTGATTCGAACATGTCTTCCAATAAACATTCAAGCTTGACTTGGCAGATAAATTGATTTCCCTAGTCCTTTGTTCCCGTGAGTTTATTTTCGGGCAATTTCCCGTTCAACTCAAGAGTCAATTCTCAAGAGTTGCCGCAGAATCCAATTTTCTTATTGTGGAAAGTTTCATCGATTTCGAAATCTTGAAAAGTGTCCAAACTTGTTTTATTTTTTTCTGATCGGAATTGTTCTCATTATTCAATACTCGAAATAGATATTTTTCGATCAAAGGTAATCAGAGCGACTGGAATTGAGGCCATGTTTGCTCGAACCACAAGCACCAGTGGGAGTTCTAGACCGTACAAGGGAAGTTCAGCATTGGTAGCAGTGGCAGTGGCGGGCAGTCAAGCGTTTCTGAGTCGCGATTCGGCGTTATTTCAGGAACTAGTCGGCTCCACGCCTCAACAAAGAAATTGGAGAGGTATCGTTATTGCCTTGCTCGTTATCCTCGGTGTCTGCACTATGATTCTCCTCTGTATCCTTATCTTCACTCCTTGTAAGTTTTTTCAGAAGCTAAACACAACTAGTTGAGAGTAAATCTCGATACTGTCCACGGAATTTATGTTCCTTGATTTTTAGACAATATTAATGATGTTTTCGACTTAAAAACCACAAGAAGTCAGATTAGACTCTCTGGGGAATTATTATTTTTAAATTTTCCAGTCACTATCCAAAATTGCTCTACGTCTTTCGGCGGAAGCAATTTTGAATAGTGTCTGAAAAACCCAAAGTTCTCAATTTCCTGGGTACCATTCAAAGTTGTTTTCATTGAGGTCTTTCCTCGAAAACAATTCTGCATAATGTCCGAAAAGTTCAAAAACAACGCTCTAAAGATTATTCGGAATTGCTTCCCCTAACGAAATCAATACAATCTCATTTTTTCATTCTTTCAGTGGGATCTTCGAGTTTTAAACTTGGAGAACCGATATCCCTCCATGACGTCGTTGGAGTGTCCTTTATGAGTCCCATAGAATCCATGGAATGGGTGGGCAACGACCATCTCGCCATCAGATACGGAGATTCAGTGGTCCTCATGGATGTCGATAAAGATCCTTCATCAACGACAACTCTGATTGATGCTGAAGGATTGGTAGATTATTCATTAAAAACGACTTTGAATTTATCATTTCCAGCATCGATACGGTAAACCGAATGTCATCTGGGTCACTCCTGATAGGAAGTTCGTTGTTACGGGTTATTCTAATTTCAAAAGGGAAGGAAAATTTATTTACAAGATCCTTGATCCGAAAGACACCAGTTTCGAAAACATCGGACCCACGAAGTCCGGAGACGAAAACATTCAAGTTCTGGCTTGGAATCCTGCCGGAAATGATTTCGTAAGTTTTCAGATTGTTTGTATTTTTAATTCATGGCTTTCAGGCTTATGTCCACAATAACGACATTTACTACCAGAAGGGTCCTGGAACGAAGGAAGTCGTTCGAGTAACAAAGACAGGAAATGAGTCTGTCTTGAACGGAGTCGCTGACTGGCTCTACGAAGAGGAAGTCTTCCAGACCAACAAGGTCCTCTGGTGGTCCCTGGATGGACAAGACTTGGCTTACTTGACTATTGACAACACTCTGGTAGACAAAATAGAGTTCAGTCGATACGGGAAGCTGCAGTACCCCGAAACTGTCAGAATCCCCTATCCGAAAACAGGAGCCACCCACTTGCCGAAAATCAAACTGAATGTATGGAGGAAAACGGATGGGAAGACGAAGACGTTTGAGTTGCAAGTGAGTGATCCGGCACAGACTACCTACTTGTTGAGCGCCAACTGGATAAAGCTCCACGGACAACAGATACTGGTCGCTGTGTTTGGAAACAGATTCCAGAACCATGTAACGATTACCTTGTGTACATTCGAGAGCGGTAAATGTATCAATGTGAGTTATATTTAAAGTAGTGGTCACAGATAGTGTCTGGAAACTACAAAAGTTAAAATATCCAGATATCATCCATGATTGCTTCTAATGGATCATTTTTTTCAGAATTATGAACAACACTATGCCATGAATAGAATGGCCCTCTGGGCAGAACCGGAGGATTATGAGATCAAATTCTATTCCAACAACAGCTACTTTGTCTTGTTGCCTCATCAACGATCCAATGGAAACATTTACACTCAAATTGCCAGGATTACTGTCACTGTAAGTTTCGTCATTTATTTATTTATTTATTCATCATTTTTCAGGAAGACCTCTCCATAGCCCGTGTGGCTTTCGTTCCGATGGGTGAATATGATGTGGACAAAATCAACTTTTACAATCCGAAGAACAACAAAATTTACTACACAGCTGCCGCCCCGACTCCCTCCCAGAGACATCTGTATATGTCTTCTTCTGATCCCCAAGAGAAAAGCGGTGACGTCTGTGCCACCTGTAACACCTCGGCAGTCAACTGCAGCTTCCACGAAACTACGTTCTCCAGAAACGGAAACGACATCTTCTTGAACTGCAAGGGACCCGGGACACCCCATGTCATTTTGAGTTCTGTTTCGAGTAACTTCAGCAACTGTAAGTACACTTCTGTAAGAATATTGTTATCAGAGTTTTAAAATTACAGTAGTCGAATTAGGCCGGAATCCGTTCTTGGAGAGAGCCACAGAATTCCAACATGTTTTCCCCACAGTACATTTTGAGAATGTCACTTTGAAAAACGGACACGGTAAGGGACAACCAACCGATATTACGATAGAAACGACATCGATTTCAGTATCTCAAGTAAAAATGCTCCTTCCTCCTGGACTAAAAATGAGCTCGATGGAGCACAAGTACCCCGTCCTCATCGACGTCTACGGAGGTCCAGGAACCCAAAAAGTCACCGAAGAATGGTTGTCGAGTAACATCAACATTTACTACGCTTCCAACCCTCGATACGTCGTGGTCTTCATCGACGGCAGAGGCACCGGGAACAGAGGTTGGAAAGAAAAAGTCCCCATATACGGACATTTGGGAACTGTCGAGGTCGACGACCAAATCGAAACCATCAAAGCGTTGACCGCTAGACACTGGTTTATGGACAAGCATCGGGTGGCCATATGGGGATGGGTGAGGAACTTTATCGATGTCACTTTCGAAACTGATTATTTTAGAGTTACGGAGGATTTGTTGCCGCGAGGGCAATTGAGAGGGACACAAATAAGACCTTCAGATGTGCTATTTCTATCGCTCCCGTCGCTAACTTCAAATACTACGGTAGAGTTTAATCCAGTGAATTCTAATTAGGAATCTTGTTATTATCCAGAAAACAATTCCTGGATTTTTTATGCATTATCAATGAGATTTCCCACTTGAAACAAAGTCAGACACCGCATAGAAAATTCTTATTTTTGGATCCCCCAGTCACCATCTGACAGTGCTCTCGTTATTTTCGAGAATTTACAATCACATTTCTTTTTACTCACTTGAAATCCTTCCAGATACCACTTACACAGAACGTTACATGGGCTCAGCTTCAAAAGACGCCTATGACGAAACAGATCTGATGAGGAATGTGACTGCTTTCCACAAGATCCAGTACCTTCTTGTCCACGGAACAGGAGACGACAACGTCCATTTCCAGAACTCAGCCATCTTCAGCAAAGCTCTTACCGACGACAACGTACAGTTCGACTTCGTTGCTTATGCCGATGACTCGCATGACCTGGGTACCAGTCGATGGCATCTGTACAACAAGATGAGCAAATTCCTCAGAAGGTGCTTCGATTATCAACAACAGCCCTTCTGATTACTGTAGGGAAATTTAAAGATCTCCTGATTCGCTTCTTGTACATATTCCTTTCAAAAAAGTTACCAACGAAATGTATTAATTTTTATAAATCCATAAAACTAAAACTAATTCAAAAAGCTCTCGTTGAGAATATCGATCTTGGATACGAGAGAATCTTGAGCAGAATTGATTAAAGATCACGGGAAAATGAATGACATAGAAGGAAATAACCGAAGCCTACTTGGACCGAGACCTAAAGCATTTAAATCAATCAAGATAAAACTAATCATTCTGGATCGTCCTAAAGTTCTATTAGAAGTGCACTAATAAAACTGATTGTAGGAATTTAGTCGCCGTTACGAAGACGAGCGCAAATGTCTGCCGTGAAAGAGGAACAAGTTCCGTTTCCTCCGAGATCCTTGGTCTTTTGATCACCATGGGCGATAGCATCGAAGCAAGCCTTTTCGATTCTGGAAGCATAAGAATCCAAGTTCATGTAACGAAGCATCATGATTGCGGACAAAAGAAGAGCAGTTGGATTTGCCATATCTTTCCCAGCGATATCTGGAGCAGTACCGTGAACAGATTCGAAGACTGCAGCTCCTTCGCCGATGTTTCCAGAGGGAGTGACACCGAGACCGCCGACGAGACCGGCACACAAGTCTGAGAGGATGTCACCGTAGAGATTCGGCATGACCAAGACATCATACTGACCTGGATCTTGGACCATCTAGAAATCGTCCTAATATCGAAAGTACTTTCTAAGTTAACAACTCACGTTCAAGCAGACGGTATCAAGGTAGGCTTCCTTGAACTTGATGTCAGGGAAGTCTGCGGCTTGTTGACGAGCCATATTCAAGAAGAGACCATCGGACATTCTCATGATGTTCGCTTTGTGGACGACAGTCACCAGCTTGCGGTTGTTGGCTCTAGCGTGCTCGAAAGCAAACCGAGTAACGCGTCGAGAAGCTTCCTCAGTGATGAGCTTGATTGATTGAACGACTCCATCTACGATCTAGAATAAATGAAAATGAGAGTTCATATATTGATTTTCGAAAACAAACCTCGTGTTCAATGCCAGAATATTCTCCTTCAGTGTTCTCGCGAATAGTGACTACATCGACGTTGTCGTAGAGAGTCTTGTGTCCTTCCAGTGAACGACAAGGACGAACGTTCGCATAAAGGTTGAACTCCCTGGAATCAAACAATCGCAATCTTATCAGCGAACTAAACCGATATATAAACCCACTTTCTCACGGCCAAATTCAGCGATCTATGTCCCTTTCCGATCGGAGTCTCCAACGGTCCCTTCAATCCGACTTTGTTGACGTGCATCAACTCGATACAGCGAGATGGAATCCGCCATGTTCCATCAGGAGCTTTGACAGGTGTAACGTCGACGGGATCCCATGCAATCGGGGCCTTCGCGGCTTCAAAAATCTTCACAACAGCATCACTGATCTCGGGTCCGATACCATCTCCGGGAATTAACGTTACTCGACGGACTTCGCCTCCAGACGACAAGTCGCGCTGAAGAAGTGTGTTGATGCTACGAGTGGAAGAAAGGAGCCCTCGCTTGAGCATCTTGTCAGTAGGCTGAAAAAATAAGTTAGACTACAAAATAATGGAAGTTAATCGATAAAAAACAAAATCAAAGAACCTAAAAAAACAAAGATCAACGCAAGTTTGTCCGGCCAGGGAAAAAGTTCAATTATTGGTGAAAGCTGGTTGTGATCGTAATGGACCAGACAGCCGCTACTTTTCGTTTCAAGAATCCTTAAAATTCTGCTTTGTCTGGTTTTTCTCTTGCGGGAACCTTTCCGTTTTTTCCATTCCACGTCAGTTTTCTCTCGCTTTGAGGATATCCATTCCGACCAGTTTTGTTTTATTCTTGCTGGAGCTGCGTGGCGGTTGTTTCGGATCCAAAGTATCATAATGTTTTCAGTTATGAAGGACCATTTGATCCGGGTGAATTCCGTTGCTTCAAGTTCCGAGGACACCAGTGAAGCCGTCGAGTTGCGGTCCAGAGGGAAGCAGAACACAAGTTCCGGATTCCACTCTCACAGAGACGGAGATTCTCCAACCTGGCTGGGGAACCGAGTCCTCATCGAGAGACCCGTCAAGCCAGGCGACACTCTGAATAAAATCGCTCTCCAGTACTCGGTCCAAGTGAGTTTTTCGTATACAAACTTCAATTTCGTTATTTTTGGTACATCAGACGCAGCTTTACTTATCTTCCCATATATCTATATCGATTTCAATCTCCCCTCTTTTTGTATATCAAACTCAAGTGTATCTTTTTCAGATAGCAGATATCAAAAGAGCTAACAACCTTGTCATTGACCAAGATATTTTTGCTTTACCTTCTATAAAAATCCCTGTAAGTCGGTTTTTCGCTGACAGGCTCAACGACCAACCTCAGCTTGAGCCGTATCGTTCTTCCGTAGCAAATACCAAAGCACCACCTCCCGAGACAACCGACGATAAAAGGCCATTACTAGCATTTGATGAAAGTGACGAAGATTCAGACGAGACCGAAAGACGACAACGTGTAGACGAAATCCTCGGTAGAACAGACGCTAATGTAGCTCAAGTCCGCGAGAATCTTCCAAGCCCGGGATTAGAGGGAGGTACTTTCCACTTCGTCGACGCCACTTCCCCCGACACCACTATGAGAAGTAAGTCTTGTAAAAATAAGACATGATCTTCCCATAAGATCTCCGACAGAAGACCCACTATATAAAAATTTCAGACATCTGGCTCCTCATCTTCGCCGTCGTCTTCATCTTCGTTCTCGTCCCACTCCTCCTAACTCTCCTCGAAGAAGAAGCCGAAGCCAAACACCAACACGCCAATCTTTCTAACTTTCAATCCTATTCTAGTCCGGGTACAAAACAAATTTAACCTTTTTTGACCATTTTAATTACTAGGTCTGGTACAGTGATTATTTCCATATCATCACTAAATTTTACAAAAAACATATTTCTGATTAGAAATCGAATCAAATGAGTTTTTTTGAACCTCCAAGACATCAATAGGGTGGTGAGAAGGGCATGGGGATCAGGGTGAAGACAAACATGTACAATATTAGATATGGCCGAGACCAAGTACAAATCAGTTACAATGTTCCAATCACGAAGGTTTAGAGAAACTAAAACTGACAATAATAAACAGAAAAAAATGCAAAAACTAATCAATAAAATTGGGAAATCAAAATGAGATACATTGGCAACAAGCCTAGACTCATATTATAGGTACATTGATTAACGACCTGGAGCAGAACGTTCAATACTGACGGCTCGGAGTAATTGTTGAAACGAACTATTGGTTGGAACAGGAGCAGTGGAATTCTCTCCGTTGAACTTTGCAACAGAATCTTGGTACACGACTTCAGCATCTGGATGAGAGAGATTCTTGACACGGGCCAGCGCAAAAACACAGATTTCAGGAAGTACAACCTTGGAAATATAATGCATTTCTCTAAGAAGAGTCATTTTAGGAAGCTTCGGACAAAGAGCAATCCAGTTACGAACTTCGGCAATCACGACTTCAAGTTCATTAAAATCAAGTAAATTACCTAAATAAGCATGTTTAAACATTTCTCAAAACTCCAGCAACAAACCGCAATAAAAAGATAGACAAGCATCCGCAGGATCATTCACAACCTCGTATTTCTCACTCCTCTCGCATTTCTCATGACCAGCCCAGATTCTCTCTATATAATCTCGAGCGTCGAAAGAAAGCATCATCTTAAAGATGAGGTTCTTCGAGGAATTCAAAGACACTGAAAAGTAATGCGTAAGTTTTGGCCCAAGAAACTATCCTCACAATTAGATAAGCTAAGACCATTCTGAAGTGGTCTATTTTTGGACTTGTTCTCCTCCTTCATCACGACATCCTTCTTAGGAGTATTAGAAGTACCATGTTGACCATTACCACATTCAAAACCTTTTGGAGCATTCAAGAAACGTTGAGGATTATCCATAAATTCTTCTGCAGCAACCAGCGCTCTAATATAAACACCATATTCTCCTGTATCATATTTTTTAATAAGTTCATCAAGTTCCTCGTATGTAACATTACGGCATCGAGCGTACGGGAAGTCCAAAATATCTTTGTTTTCGCTGAACGGGAACTTGCGAACAGAAGCAAGGGTGCCAGATACATCGGTCAACTAAACTTACGAAATCAGTAAAGTTGGAATAAAAGGGAACTCACCAATGCTGGCCAATCAAATGCTTCCGAAGACTCAACAAGAATAACTGTATATTCCACAAATTCTCTTCCTGCTTCGACAGTCTTTCTTGGTTTCTTCGTTGCAGGAACGTCCACTAAACTGCTATTGTTCGAAGAAGTCGACGGGGAAACGGTTTCAGCAGATTCCGAATGATTGTTTAGAGACGCCGAATTACTCCTCCTCACTGGGGCTTCTCCCCTCACAATCGCCAAGGCTGCCTTATAAGCCGCTTGTAAATCCTTCGAGGCATTAGCAGGAAGTTGATCTGTTTCCTTGAACAAAACAGCAGTTTTTGGAGTAGTCTTAAAAGTTGCTGAACGAGGTCCAGTTTCAGGCAGAAAGTAATAGGTCAACTTTTTTGGATAAACGTTTTTTATAACAGCTGGCCAGCGAGGAGACTTGCGATAAGGAACCCAGATGACATCACCAGTTTTGAATACTGAAAGTACTGAATTAAATTTAAAATGAGTTCCAAGTTGTTTCAAATCTCTGGTTTTTATATTATCCTTCACTGCTGAAATCCGCAGAGAACAGACATAAACTATTTTAGACCAACGTTCACACAGATGCACACATCCCGATAATCAGCCACATCGGTAATCTCCACAAATGTCCGTACACACACACCCCATCGTGAAAACCTTCAATTATGTAATATCTTCAATTATTTAAAACTCATTCTAAAAACTCGACAACGATCAAGATTAGGAATGTCGAGAGAAAATAATAGTAGTTAGAGAAATTGGAAATCTGTGGATTTGTAAACCAAAAATTCATATAAAAACTCCAACTCCCAGTCATCGGCGATGAAGAGGTCCGAAAAGCAAGATCGAACTCTGCTCATCATAACGTATTCGTTTATATCAAAGATGAGGTTGATCACTGCGGAATAAGTACCGACATTGAAGAGTTTAGAAGCCGAAGTATTTCGAAACCAGAAATTCCAGAAAAAACCCAATCGTTGTCGGTGAACTTCTCGACTACCATCAAGCTCAGTTATCGGTACCTCATTATTACCGATATGATGGAATTTCTGTCACAACGAAGTTCAAATAAAACCGTTCAGAAATTTCCACTGATTCTTCTCAGAGCAATCCATCTCGCCGAAATTGACTTCCATATATGAATAATCATCAAAATAACCTAATTCATCATCAAGTCTAACTAATAAACATGATAATTAAACCAATCCCCAAGTGATATTTTCAAAGAAATAAATTTCATATATAAACAAACAGAATAAAAACTTACTCGGGTTCGAAGTAGAAGATCCCGAAGATTTCCGCGCCATCTTCGAATCCAGGTTTCAATATACCAACCAACGACCTTCCAAATTCAGAGTCAAATAAGATGTTAATGATACCTGAAATTACATAACATGAAAACAATAGTAAACACGGATATCCAAAAGCAGAAGAGTCGAGTGGCGTTACCATAGGCAGCCAAACGGAGAGGCGGGCAGAGTGCGCGCAACGCGCTCGGCAATTGCATTTTCTTTCAGAATGTCCTTAAAAATCGTCTTCTGAATCTTCTTTTTTAAAGATTCTCCAGAAAAATATCTCCTGGATCTTCTCTTTCAAATTTCCTTCAAAAAACCAGCATCTAACTATTTCTTGTGAGCTTTTTTCGAAAATTATCATCTGAGTTTTTCTGAAATTTTCTCAGAATTTCCCTTCAAATCCTTGTTCAGAATTTCTGTCGAAACTACCTTCTGAACCCTCGACTCTTCTAAAAAATAAACAACAAATCAAGATACATTGTCAGGTATATAACCTGTAAAGTTCGAAATAAACAAAAGTTAAATATCTCTTATATCAATTCTGACTTTTCAAGGCACTAATCAAAAATGGCCACGGAACTTCAAAACTAAAATCATTCTATCGACCAGTAAGTCTTTTTGAGCAAATACCATAATTAGACCTAAACCTCCGCTTTTGCAAGACTTTTTAATGCCGGAAAAACGTGATCATAAGTTGTGAAGGATATCCCAACAGCAATCGGTCCTTTGATCCAATTCATACTCAGTCCTTTATACAGACCTTTCTTGATTCCTTCATTTTTATAAATCTGATAAAGAGTGTAGATTATCCCTTGATCACGAGGAACACGACCTGTCTGCATCCTCCTTCTCACAATGTCCAGTGGATAAGAAGATGTCTGACCGATCAGTCCCGCAAAAGCTCCAAACAACATCTTTAAAATCGAATTCACCTCTTGACCCGTTTCTTCTGAAAATGTAGCAATTAAAAATATAGAAAGCAAAGGAAGCAAACCATAGTAAATAAGCTTTAGTGTCTCGTAGGTGAAAAAACTGGAACCGGCGTACGGAATGACACCCAGAATTGTTGGATAAATGCCTCTGTAAAACGTTCGGAATCCATGTTCGACAAATGTTTTCTTGAACACAGCTGTGAGATTAGGGTATTCTGCTTTCGAACTGACGGAAAGGACTGCTTTCGCTGTGTCCAGTGGATAAGTAATCATGGTTGCTGTCGTCGCTGCCGCCGATCCTGCTATATACCTTCTGACCGGAGTTTTTTCTCTAAAAATTATGCAAAATACAAAATAATATAAAAACCAAAATTCTTTACCCATTCTTGTCAACATGAAATAAATTTTTATATTCTTCGTGAGCGGCAAACTGAATCGCTGCGTAAGGCACAACTCTCGCCATTGTCGCTGAATTGCCGCGAAAAAGCGACAAAAACCCTGTTTGCTGATAAGTAATTTTTACAAACTTGAGAGCAGCTTTAAACGAGTATCGTCTTGTCCGAGAAACTGGAAAATGAAAATTATTATATGCAAAAAATAAATTTGAAACCTTGGAAATTAATTTTCGTCCGATCCAATGGAGCGATTGTCGTCTTCGCGATGGCCCCGGCGATAGCTCCAGAAGTTAGTGATGGCAAGACCGACGTTACAGCTCTGGAAGAAAATGGAGAAGCTGCTGGAGTAGAAGTTCCCTGAAAATCCTCCATATATGAAACTGAGTGCAAATTTTCCATATATGAATTCCGTTAAGGATTAAGACAAAAACATACTTTTGTTGTTTCTGGAGCATCCTCTTTAGTCCCCATCTCGTTCGAAATAATCTAATGTCTGCGAAGAGAAACCAACGGACTTATCGGGATCTTCCTACCGCATTATTTCCTCAACTTCAACCCAGTAAAAGTAAGAATACTGAAAAAGGAGATTGAATTCAAGTTTTTAAAAATGTGATCCACGTAATGAGAACCCGTTTACGGGGAAACGAGAAAGTGGAAAACAAAGTTCTCAGATCAGTAACGAACCAAATGAAGTGAGCGACGGAATGAGGAATTGGCGAAACGTTCCCCGTGCTAGGGAAGCCATGCCTCGAGAGATAGATCAGTGGCGAATGTTCTTTAAACTTGGGACTCTAGACTAACAATTTCCAAGGACCAAAATCCTTGAAACTCTAGTCACCTCTCACTCCAAAAATCTGCAAGATCAAATGTTCTTTGAACTTTAGATGTTTAAAAATCAACGACTTTTAAAAATCTGAATCCCAGTAATTCTCAAAGTACACTTCGACAATTCTCGATTAAAATATATCCAGCTAAATCCCATCTGTCTCATTTTACACATAAACCATTTATCCTCGGGTATTTTAAAAACTCAGAAAATAGGTCAAAATAATCAAAAGCTCAAAGAAATAGCCGAATTCCCAACAAATAACCAGATAACTAAACTGCAAAAACCGGCTTACAAAATTGCGGACGTTAGAGTTAGTAAGACTTAACCATCAAAAGTGAAAGCCAAAGAGACTTTTCGAATTTTCTTCATCTTGTTCAGTGTTGTTTCCAACAGGCAAATTCGAGAGGGACGAATTCCAGGAACTCAGTAACGGATTGTAATAAGTCATCGAAGATCCGAAGGAAGGCAAGTTGAGGGCAGGAGCGGAACTGGTCGGCATCGCAGAAGAAGAAAATCTACTGTGATGGGAATCTCTTCTGTGGACAAACTTGCATTTCGATCCATGAGGGCATTCTCCGTACTCAGTGAAGTGTCTGCACAGCACCGTCTTGTAATGAGGATTAGCCTAAAAAACAAAATGAGAAAACCCCAAAAACATGAACTCACTTGAATAGGTGGTCTCAGCTCGTGCACTCCGTGGGCGTACCTGCAGTATTCTCCATACTGGCAAGTTTGGTTGTCTCTCCATTCGTGACAAAGTGCTGTTTTGTAACTGTCGGTACGCCAACGTTGACTTCCGGAGTCGCCGAAAGAAGACTGCCGGAGCGAACCAGAGCCGGAGAATTTCGGTGTCAATGGGGACTTGATGGACGGTCTTCTTGATCCAATAGGTGACGGAGGAGGCTGAAAGATGACTACGTAAGCAGTTCGCTGATTGCAACACTAACCAAAGAGAAGGAAGGTGGAGCACAGGCTCTCAGAGAATTGCTGAAGTTCCTCTCCGTTACGTAATCGCCAGGATGTAAAAATTCATGCTAAAAACAGATAATTTTATATGAACGAACAGAAAAACATACTTTTGGAATCCCTTGGAAGACAGGTGGATCGTTGGCAGACCTGATGACCGCGTTCGTTCGAGAATCTTCTATCGTCTGTCTGATTCTTTCTGCCTCTTTCGCAGCTCTTTCTCTTCGCATCTCATCTTTCTGAATATCAACAGAACGATCAAACTGAACGGTCTTCTTCCCCTTCATCGTCAAATTTCGATGGCAAAATCTGAGAATTTCGAAAAAAATCCGCAAAACATTTGGGCCAGTCAACCGCCTCCTGTAATTGACTCGCGCCGGCTGAGGCTGATTTTGAAATCGGGCGCTAGATAAGAAAAAACCAAACAGCTAAGAAATTTTGGAAACCTTTTTTTGTCTTTTATTCCTCTTTTTTAATACAAAATTATTCACTCCCATGTTAATCCTTACCATCGTTTCATTATCCCCTACAGTTATTCGTAAAATTTGGTCTTGAAACGAAGTGGCTTTGCCCGCGTTCGACTCTGAATCTCTTTTCTGTTTTCGTTTTGCTTTTTTCATTGTTTTCCTTACTTTAGTTGAAAATGTCCACTACAGCTCGTCAGACCACTGGTTGGCCTATTAATTCAAGCAAGAGTACAATGGAAGCTCTCTCTTCTGGAGTAGCTACTAATCCTTTATCCTCCAAGTCCTTTGCTAACGACAAAATCAACAAAACTGTCAATTTGTGAGTTTAGATCTCAGTAATAATTTTCTATTTTATTTGATATATGAAATGTCATTTCCAGATATCCTTTGACGAATTACACTTTCGGTCAGAAAGAGCCCCAAGCAGAACGCGACAGTTCCGTCCAGGCGAGATTCCAGAGGATGAGGGAGGAATACGAAAAGATAGGAATGAGAAGATCTGTAGAAGCAGTATTGCTGGTTCACGAACATTCTTTGCCTCACGTGCTGTTGCTACAGATCGGAAGTTCCTTTTTCAAATTGTAAGTTAATATTTCAACTGTCAATTTCGAGTTTCGACATTAATAACTTTCTAGACCTGGTGGGGAGCTGCTGCCCGGTGAAGACGAAGTTTTCGGCATTCAAAGGATCCTGACAGAGACGTTGGGAAAGGAAGATACTGCTCCATCCATGTGGACAGTAGAAGATTGTGTTGGAAACTGGTGGAGACCAAATTTTGATCCTCCGAGAGTAAGTTTTCTCAGCCTTTATCTCGTTCCAACCACTCTTTTCAGTATCCCTACATCCCAGCCCACGTGACGAAACCCAAGGAGCAAACGAAGCTGTTCCTCATCCAACTACCTGAGAACGCTTATTTCGCTGTTCCAAAAAACCTGAAACTCGTTGCTGCTCCCTTATTCGAGTTGTTCGACAACTCTGCCGGCTATGGTCCGGTTATCTCTAGTTTACCACAATCATTAAGCAGGTTTAACTTTTTGTACACTCCGTAAAAATAAATTCATATCATTGAAATTGTCCCATCACATTGGAATCCAGGATCTTGGAGTTTATTATCACAAGTCTTAATAAACATTCAATAACCTGATCCAAGAATCAGAATCCACAAGTCGAGGATAAACTAAATCGAACAATTGAGATCGCCGGTATTCTACCAAAAGTAGCCTCATATGTCGTTCTACGAGAGCCACTAGCTTCGTATTTAAACCAATTCCAAAACCGTCATCTTTGTCTCGAGGCAGCTAGACTAAATTAATTGAAGAACTCTCCAACCACGACATCGTATTTCTTAGAATACGATCCATAAATGCATATTTCCCAATAGATCACCAAGTTACCCCCAAGCTATTCAAAATTTTTATAAACAAACAACCAACATTAGGCCATACAACAAATTACGTCTCTTTCAACTCACGAAGACGACGAACGGTGCTGCGGACAGTGGCGGCGGTGACCGTGCTGTACACGTAGGCGCCTCCGGCAACGGTCTTGTGGCACTTGCCGCACTTCCAGATACCGACGACTTGACGCTTCATCGCCTCCTGAAAGTTAAAACAAGTTAGTTCTGTAAAATCCACATGGAACTAACCTTTCCACAGAAAGCACAGGTGTACTTTGAGTGCTGGGTGATTTCCATCTGCTTGATTTGCTTACGGAGGGAAGCACCATAACGTGTGCCGTACTTGCCGACGATTCCGACCTTCTTTGTACGCTTGCCCTGAAGTTACCAATGATGAAGAGGAAACAAGAAGGGAAATAGAAAGTGAAGCAAGGTTATTCATATAAAAATTGGGCCGAAAGTGGGTTCCAGTCCTTTTTTACCGAGGATAATAGTTCAGTTACGGATTTAGCTGGCAGATGAATGGAATCAAAAGTAAAACTCACCATCTTGACGTAGAATAGAAGCAGAAACGTGTAAAGGTTGCTTAGATGCTCGAAAACAGAAAAGAAAGAGCAGCGAGCTGGGGAGTACCGTTCTCAGGGAAATTCGCGTCGAGAGTTCCCTGAAATCGTCGGTTGTCAAAGGCGAACTTCCTTGTGCTTTTTTATCTGCTTTCATCCTTTTTCCTGCACTTTTCAATTTTGTTTCTAATCTTGGCTGAATCATAATTGCAATCTGTATATTATTGTCAACTTTGTTTTGACGAGTTTCGGATTTTCTGACGCATTGTCATTTCGACTTGATATAATCATCGGAAATCTGGCTGCTTGTCGTCCAGATGGATTTCCCCGATAGTTGTCCAAGTTTTTCGCAAGGGAATTTGTTTGCTTGACGTGGATACTGTACTTTGGAATAATTTCCTCGTTGCCCTCGATTGTCCTTTGTTTGGGATCAACATTTGGCTCCAGAGTTCAAAGCTCTTCCGATATGGGATTATGTCACAGCCTGCATAAAATCCACGACCTCCTACAGTGCAACTTTGATTTCCGAAAAGAATCCGCTTCACAATTTGCATAATATTTCTCTAATGAGTCTGATTTACTGGAAAATATTTATCTTGGGTTTCTTGGAGGAGCTGCCATAATTCACGGTCAATTAGTTTTTCCAGAAATGAATGAATCAATCATGTTTGGCACTTTCTTTTCGGATTGGTCCAAGTGACCCGAAATTGCTTGCGCAAGAGGTCCGGCCAACAAGCGAGTCATGTTCAAGTCTGATTTCTCGGTTTAGCACCTGCGGATCGGAACATCTGCCCAGATCCTTGGCCTCTCGAACAAGATTATCCATGACGCAAAACGAAGTTCTGCCTGTGCGGTAAGACGGAAGTTGTAACATCGAACAATATTCATCGAAGAACAGGAACAGCGAGTTTTTAATTTTTATCCCTTGTGGTTAATTTTTTTTAAATCTCAAAAACTCACTGTCTTTCTCAATTTCATGGTTTTCCACTGAAAAACGATTCTTCTTGATGATCTCGTTTTACAGTCTTTGGTAACAACGGATGTCAGCCTCTCAATCCTAATTTTGCTGACATGAATTTCCTTGATTGCAGGACAATCGGTCATCCAGATTATCCCCACAATCCAAGTCTTCCATATTTCCTTGTTGCCATCAAACATTTTGCCATTGCACAACCACTAATGAATAAGGGACGAAAACAATGGTGCGTGGTCACTTCGAGAGCTTCGGTCATCGACGGTCAAGTGCTTTTTCAAGTTGATTCTTCATGTTTCTGTTCATTCGAAACTCATTGCGTGTTGATTGGGTGGAAATAATAAAGCCAATTTACATTTTTCCCGAAAGAAAGATATTCCTGGATTGAGATCCGGAAAGAGCCCTTGATCGTCATCGTTTCGAGGATTGCGCAATGGGAAGGATACAAGCTGACCTGTTGACCTTGTTCGTGAGGATCGGATTTGTAACGGGATCTCGCGAGAAGAGGCCAGATTGAGTGGAAGGTCCAGCTGTATCCCGGAAAGAGAATCTGGACAATTGCCGGTTATGCAACGATCAGGTGTAGAAAAGTGAAAAACTAAATTCCCATCACAAACCAATGAGCTTAAATTTGTTGGAGAAATAAACTTGAGGCGGAAGGTTGCTGTTTTTCTATTGAGATATTGGCTTATAGACATGAATGTGTTTATCCCCTCGACATCCGGTCATTTCCCATCTCGCAATCCAGGAAGAAGCCATTAATTGGCGGCGATTTCTCCCGAAAAAAGTGAGAAAGATTTTTAATTCCATTTACAGTTACTCCAGGAAGCTTACTTGATTTCTCTAATTTTCCGCAATTTTCTACAGTTTCTCCAGTGACTGTCTCCAAAAGGCAGATGTGGTCCAATCTCGGAGTTACGCAACGGGAAGACAAAATAGGCAGCTTTTTTGGGTCTGACCGAGGTTGTCCGGCCATGTTCTTTCGGGAATATCGTACTTCTTCCGGGAGAAACCCCGCCCCTGGAGTACTTGCTGAAGAGCTTCGAGAGTCTCGCCACAAGTTTTTGTTCTTGTTGAATCATGGACGAAGCGGCTGCCAAAAATTTAATGTTGCCGGGGATTCTGCCAGGGTCTCTAGTGCCTCAAGGGCCAGGGAGTCTGATGCCCCAGGGATGTCCCCCTATGATCTTCCCCCAGAATCTCCTGGATCTCGGGAGATTGCAAGCAATGTGTTGTAAGTTGGCTTACTGTAATCCTTTGAAGTAAATCCTGAAAACGTCAAAAACTTTATTAACTGTATTTTAATGAAATCGTTTTTGATCGAGAATCTTCAAGTGTCTTTTTTGTCGTTTTCAAAATTCGGCACTTTACCGAAAGTTCTGAAAACTCTGGAAGCCCACTCGAGGCCGATGAAAAGAGCAACAACGAAGTCCGGAAATCCCGTATTCCTCCACTTCGGTACTTCACTTTTAACAAGCTCACAATTTTTATAGAGCAACAATTGTCCAATTTTCTCAAAAAATTTCAAAATTTCACATTTTATTACATTCTACTCTTTTAGCTCTTCAACTTTACTTGATAAATTCCATAACAAATCAAGCTCCGACAATTTCTGGGAAAATTGTTGCGAGTCCAACGACCGAGTTTGTGCCCAAGGTGAGTCGCTTCGAGGATGGATAACTTCCGACTTTTCTTTTCGAAAGATTTATCCTTCAGAACTGAAGGAGAAAGCAACAATTATGATTTGACATCTTTGACCTTTTTCAGAAAGAACCGAGTACTCCGCCAAAAACCCAATTTTCGATAGAGGATTTACTGAGGTCCACAATTCAATCAAGGAATAATTCCACTTCACCAACAGAAAACAGAAAAGAATCAAGTTCATCCAATACAGTAGACTATACTGTAGATGAACTCCAGTGGTCTGACGGGAGGTGCAAGAGGAGGCTCCAGACTCCCGAGAGTCAGGGGACTTCGAGTCCGAGTTCCGACGGATCCCAATGGAGACACAAGTGCGACCAATGTGGGAGACACTACGCCACGAGTTCGAATCTCTCGAGACATAAACAGACCCACAGGAGCCTCGATGGACCCCATGCCAAAAAGTGCCCTCACTGCGATAGAGTTTATGTCTCCATGCCTGCTATGAGGTAATTTTATTTTCCATAGTAATGGTGGTGAAAAAATGGTTTCAGTATGCATATGCTAACTCATTCCGCGAACAATAAATGTGGAATTTGCGGAAAAAACTTCTCTCGACCTTGGCTTCTGAAAGGACACATGAGGTCTCACACCGGCCAGAAACCCTTCGGCTGTGCCCACTGTGGAAAAGCCTTCGCGGACAGAAGTAACTTGAGGGCCCATATGCACACCCATACAGGTCAGTTTCCTTCAAAACTCATTAATTCTAGAATTCAATGTCTTTAAACTTTCAAATTCAAAAATTATATTCGAAAATTTCTTGTTATTCTACAAGTTTACAAAATCATTCATTCGGAAAATTTTCTTCTTTAAGAAAAATGACAAAATGCGAACAAGATTTCTTAATCCAGGATTACTTCCAAAACTGATGCTTTTTCAATAATCAAAAATACCCCATAATTTTTCAGGCGAAAAGAAACATCAATGTTGGCATTGTGGAAAACTGTTCGCTCTCAAAAGTTATCTCAACAAACACATCGAATCCGCCTGCACTGCTATCAAGTACAGCAACAGCGATCAACTACGGTAACAATCGACTACAACAACTACCACCACCTACAATAGTGGCGAACAGGTACGGTACAGTCTACAGTAACAGCCGTCGAGTACAGTACAACCAACTACAGTAATAGCTATCGAGTACGATAGTGGCCATCAAGTCAAAAGTTAACTCATCTCGTGATCGAAGTTAGTGCAATTCGAGAAAGCTTAGTTCCATAAATCCAGTATTTAAACTTGCAAAATTCAAAATCGAACAGAAACAATAACAAAAAACAAAAAATTAACCGGGTAAAAATTAAATGTGGAGTTCACCTTGCAAAGTCCCGTTTTTGTAGTCGAATTTCTTTAGCTGTTTCAAAAAAGATGCAAAATTAGTTTTCGCTATCCCAGTAGCGAGACAGTATTTTTCGAGAAGCTTCTGAAAAGAACTTGTATACAATTATAAACATGTACAAGCACTTACTGAAGCACTGACGGTGGCCACGGCCCTTGGACCCCAGGCGTAGTGGTTGATGGGGTCCGTGCCCTCGAGTTCCTTCGTCGTTCTCTGGATCCATCCTTGTTTCACAAAAACAGGGAGTTTGCCAGAAAGTAGCTTCGAGACGACGTTTTCAGGAACTTCAAGCTGATGAAGGAGAAACTCCTCGAGAACGTCACCTGTGACGGACCAGTTTTCTTGTCTGTCGCCTCCCGACATCATGATCATCGTCAAAACAGGGAACAAAAGAGCTTCTTCTTCTTTCATCTTCTGTTGAATAATTTGTCTTTCTGAAGCTCCTCCGTCGTCGATCCGTTCATGATTCAGTTTTCCTCCGAAAAGATCTGCAAGAGCAGCCGTTTCTGCGATCAAATTGTTTCTGACGGTGAAACAACAACTAGTCCCGCAATAGATCAACTAAAATTTCTCATATATAGGGTCATCATATAAAAATCTCACACTATATCCAAACAAATGCTCCATGTTGTCGCATACGGTTCGAAGTCCTTCTTTCCAATCTCCTTTATTCTTTTTGTTCAAAAATGGCTTCAACTCGTTCTCCTTGAAGACACCCTTGTGGCTAAGAGAAAGGACAACAGACATCGCTCTATTCACATATTCCACCTCTCTGTACCTTTCCTGGAAAAGTTATCATATGAAACAAAAACAACTGCATAGAAATTTAAAAGTAAAAGATTACAAAAAGATTGTCGCCTTCATTTTCCTCTTCCTCAGGTTCCGTGTCTTCTCTAGGTTTCTTTTTCTTCGGAGTTTTTGTTTTTTCCGATTTGTGTGATTTACGTCGATGAGAAGGTCCGGGTTCGTCCTGCAATCGATATTCAGATATGAAACATGATTTCAATCAAGTGAAAAAAGGAACCAAACTCACTTCTTCTATATCGTCATCATCGTCAATAATGAAAGCCGAGATGTCTTCAGAAGCCGAACGCCTTCTTCGAGGTCTCGGCATTTTGGGTTCCCGAGGGAAATTCCGACTTCAAACTTCTGCAAAATGAACACGGAAAATCGAAAAAGTCGAACTCCAAATTCCCGCCAAGACTCGATTTCTTAAACACTACTTCAAAAATACAAAGATCGTCAATACGAAAATTCCAAATCCACAGACACAAATTTAATCAATTTTCATTTTCTCAACATAATCCGAATAACAACTCAACAGTTTTCCCTGAGATAAACGCGCTTCACCCTTATTGATGTAGTTCCCTGAGCGTCTTGATAATTGTAAACTCGATAAATAGTGCAGATCCAGACTGAGAAGTTAGCATAAATATTATCGTGAGTGTTCGAAAAATCAGTTTCCGTTAGTGGTGGCGATTTCAGATTCGCTCTTGTTTTTACGTTCGGATTTCTTGCGATAGTCAGGACAGTCAGCAAGGAGATGGTTTCCGGAGTGACAGAAATAGCAGACTTTGCTTTGATCGAACTCCTTCTTGCATTTTGCAGCAACATGATAGCCGAGTTGACCGCATTTGTAGCATCTACAAACACTTCCATATATCGATCGCGAAGAAAACGAGTTACCTGATCATTTTGTCCTTTTTCTTCCCCAGAGGACGGATGGAGCTTCCCTTGATGCTGCCGTCGTAGCCACTGACGTTGCAAGCCTCCAATCCACTCTTTCCGACTCGAACAGTGAACTTGACGGACTCTCCTTCGTCCAGGCTCCGGAATCCAGGCATTTGGAGTTCACTCTGGAAGAAAAGCCATATAAGGACACCGAAGAACAGAACTTACTTGGTGGACAAAGACGTCGTGATCATTGTTGTCGGGCACAAGAAAGCCGAATCCGCGAGTAACATTGAACCACTTACATTTCCCAGTCCATTCCTGTCCTGCAAAAGCATCCATTTCCTCTTTCGTCAAACGGGATTTAGGAATCTCCTCCTCTATTTTTGTTGATGGGATTCCCTTCTCCATGCCTCGCGGCCCGACAACGGTATTCCTCTTCGTCCTGGAATTTGTAAAATTAAAACACTAAATCAACTATGCGCAACTTGGCCAATAGCCAACCCAACTAGTGGACCACGACCCGCTGTTGGAAATTCGTCCACTTCTCGCGCCAAGACAGCCGCTGAACAAAAGTGAAAGTGGAAGGAACGCACAAAAGCGGCTACATCACGAGTTCGTCGGACCTGTAACAGCGACTGTTGGTATGACCTGCTTACCTTTCCTTTGATTTGATTGGTCAAGGCGCAATTATTTGGCAGAGGGATCAGAGATCGACTAGGATATGGGAAAGTCACATGGCACCTGATTAAGAAGATCTCTGCGATCGATCGATACAGATTGAATTGGGATTCAGAGAAATTTCAATTCCCCAGAATGTGATAAAAAGGAAAAACCGGCAATCGTAAAAATTGTGCCTGAGAGGTCATAAATTCTGGCATAACTGTCAGAAAAATCTGAAGTAGGAAAACAAAACTAATCTACGGACAAATAAGCTTAACAAAGTGGAAGGAAAAACTGTCAAATGTTGATGGCTCTCGAAACGAAAACCTGCATTACCAGCGTTGTGTAATTTGATGCTGATCTATCTCTTATATTTCGAAACATTACGAACCTTAAAGATGCTTGAGATTCCGCTACTGAGAAACCTTTTCCAATCCGTGAAGAAGACAGACATCGACGATGTCACCGATCGCATCAGCTACTTCTGGACGACCACCATTTGCTTCTTCTTCGCACTGCTCACCGGTTCGAGGATGTTTTTCGGCAAACCTATAGAGTGCATGATGCCTGCAGAGTATCCATGTATGTTTTTCCTGAACCTCGATATACCAAAGTGTTTTAGCCAATTGGGGAGACTACATTCGTCAATACTGCTACATTACCACCACTTATGACAAGGAAATCTCCAAGAACTGGAATGCCACTGAAATTAGCTCACATGCTGTGCAAGCTTACTACCAATGGGTCCCGATGGTTCTTATTCTACAGGCCCTCTCGATTTATTTCCCCCACTTGCTCTGGAAGTTTGCCCAGAAGTACAACAGTAAGCTCTTGGATCTTGAAGTTCCTAACTGTTTTGTTTCAGGTATCGATTTCGAGCACGTTGTGAAGGAGTGCAGGAAACTGCGCTACTCTGTGGCAAGTGACCGGGACAAGAGTATTGTGAGTATCGTCGACTATCTGAAGATGCATCTTTCTTACCAAGGAGTTCCTGGAAATAGAAACAGTGCTGGATTTGGTAGTTTCAACTCATTGTTGCATATGTTTTCCAAGGCTCTCACTATTGGTGTGATCATCGGTAACGTCATCTTCATGAACTATTTCTTCGGAATGGGCAATAGTCCGTTTTGGGGACTGAGTGTAAGTTTTGGAATCCGCTCCAACCATTCACTATCCCATTGCAGATGGCCTACAACTCCTTGACGAATGTCGACTGGGAGGATAATGGAATATTCCCCCGTGTCACCTATTGCCAATTCACTCAGAAGGATTTCGTCGTCAAGAATATCCACACTGTCCAATGTGTTTTGATGATCAACATGTTGAATGAGAAGATATTTGCCTTCCTCTGGGTCTGGCTTGCCGCCGTTCTTGTTCTCTCTATCTTTAACTTCTTCTCCTTCGCTGGTATCTTCTTCCCTTTCTTCCGTCACCGAAGAGCCGACTTCTATCTCAGGCCGCACAAGTCTTGCAATGGGGGCGACTCTTCAACCGGTTATGAACATTTCGAGAGCACTAGCTACGATATTTTTGCCGACACCACTTTGGGTCCTGATGGAATTCAACTCCTCGATCTGATCAAGGAACACGCGGGTGGCATTGTTGCTTCTCAAATTGCATGTGCTCTCCTCGACAACATGAAACTCAGAGCTCCGAGTTCTGCTATCAGCCATGACTCGGGTAGTCTTCCTCGTAACAATGTGTATATCATCAATGAGAAGGACTTTATCAGCAAGGCGGGCAAGAGTTTATAAGTTTCGAAAGTTTTCATATTCTTGTTCATGTTTGACTGCGAGTATTGTCTCGTTTTGATAATCAATTTTGAATAATTTTATCAATTTTATAAAGCTTCAAAGTTAATTACGGTTCAGGTTCCTGGGTGTTATTGCTTTTTGGTACTTGTTTTGCATTTCCCCATCGTAGAAGATGAATCTGGCACTTTCCCTAGTGAGTTTGACATTGACGAACCCACCGTTCGAGAAACCGAGTTGCGAGAAGGGGTTCCAGCCTGTTGGGTAGCGGAAAAGAAGAGATCCTTCGGGAACCTTCTTGATATTTTTGATTGATCTGTCGCTTCTGGAACTGGCTCCAGATACGATGTAGGTCATCGAAGTTCTGTCTGTCTCGTTGATATGTTGCAACAACTGAATCTTAGGCTAGTGTTTTAGGGATTAAGACTTACTTGAAGATCATGATCGTGTCCAGAAACGTAGGCAGAGACGTTGTATTTCCTTAGTAATGGATCTAATCGATTGATGAGACAAGTGTTTGGACCATGTTCGCAAATAGAATAAATAGGATAATGGCCTCCGACGAAAAGGTAATCCGCACTGAATTCAATATTATTTTGTTTTTAGATTGGATGACTTACGTGGAAGTAGCTAGTTGGCTTTCTATCCAGGACCATTGCTTCTCTGCTGCTTGAGGATCTGCAGGATGGTCAGGGACGAGTTTCTCGTGGAAGATCCAGGAGATGATGTCGCTTCCTCCGACATCGATGCAGTTGCCACACAACTCGATCGTGTCGATGAGGACGAATTGGACGGAAGTCGTGGGGGAATTGGGGGCCCCGAAGGTGTACTTGACGGAGTAATAGAGACTGGGGAAGGTCCACAAGTTGCTGCGATGGGTGTGTTCGATCTCGGCGGAAACGTTGCCCAGATGGTCGTGGTTTCCAGCAATGACGTACCAGGGAATTTTGATTTTGTTGTACGGATCCTCGAAACTTTTCCAGAAACGACTATCTTTCAAATTGGCGACTCCGTTGAAGTAGAAACTGTCCCCGAGATTGATGACGAATTGGGCGTTGTCTTGGACGAGAACCTTCGCCATGGATTCCGCGACTTGTTTCTGAGCGAAGGAGGTGTAGAGTGGAGGCGGGAGACCTCCAGTGTCGCCGACGAGCATGAAGTCCAGAGTGTCCGAGGACACCTGACATCCCGGGTCTCTGGTGCATCTGAGCCGGTCGGATGAGAAGTCCGTGAAAGCCCCGAAGACCAGAGAACAACCTGGAAACGATCAATGTCGGATTTCAGTGGGAAACAGAAAGTTACCGAGAACAACAACTAAGGAAATCAATATCATCCTCAATCCGAGACAAATCTAAACAATGTCTGGGGTCGTCCGCGAAACATCGAATTGTTCAAACAGGGAATCGAGGCCAATTGAATGCGAGTGATGAGGCAAAACTGTCGATAAAAAAGAGGCAGCAATGGGGAGAGAGAAACGATCATGGGGAAAGAATAAATGTTCCGCTTTGTAAATCGCGAGAGAGGTAATTCCTGTTTTTGAGTCATTCTGAATTATGAATGTTGTCC
>VOSG01000047.1:0-141540 GCA_009761265.1 Halicephalobus sp. NKZ332 | reverse complement strand
ATAAACTTTTTTTCTCGTCCTCTTGACTGTCTCTTCAGCTCTCTTTCTTCATATTCTCATTCATATATGGACGGAATTCCTTAATTTTTGGATTTTCTGGATCCCCAGACTCGGGGATATCCTCTCATGATATTGGTTCCCATTCATTGTCTCGGGAACCATACGCATCAGGATTTCCCATACAAAATCAAGAAAGTTATCTCTCGAAACTTCTTCGTTATGAAAATTTGTCGGTCACTTTTTCCTCTCAAGTTCATTGGTCTCATTCCTTTGCTCTGTTTTCTCGTGTATTTTCTGTTCTCACGTTCTCTCCTCTCTTTCCATCAGAGGAAGATTCTCCGCTTTCATGAATTTCCGTTCTTCAGATCTTCATGGAGAAACTGAATATTCAATATTCTTCGTGCCTTAGTACCGATCAAACTACTCTTTTCTATTTCTCAGATTCGAAGATGTAAAAGAGGAAACTCCCATCATTTATCAAAAGGAGAGAAAGCATGGGAAAGGAGGAGACACGCGAATAAGGTGGGAATGACGTCAGAGGAGGTCTGGAAGGAATTTGGAAAAGATGGGAGAATTAGGCCAGATAAATGAGGAGGAGAATCTGAAAGAAAGCGGGAAAGCGTGGTAAAGAAGAGAAGAATTTCGAAATAACTGAGAGGAGAATTTAGGCCAGACGGAAGCGAGGCAGAAGCCAGATAAATGAGGAGGAGAATCTGAAAGAAGCGGGAAAGCGTGGTAAAGAAGAGAAGAATTTAGGCCAGATAAATGAGGAGGAGAATCTGAAAGAAAGCGGGAAAGCGTGGTAAAGAAGAGAGGAATTTCGAAATAACTGAGAGGAGAATTTAGGCCAGACGGAAGCGAGGCAGTAGCCAGATAAATGGAGAAGAGAATTTGAAAAGAAGCGGGGAAACGTGGTAGAGAAGAGAGGAATTTAGGCCAGATAAATGAGGAGGAGAATTTGAAAAATGGCGGGAAAGCGTGGTAGAGAAGAGGAAGGTTTCGAAATAACTGAGAGGAGAATTTAGGCCAGACGGAAGCGAGGCAGAAGCCAGATAAATGGAGAGGAGAATTTGAAAAATGGCGGGAGAAGGTGAGGAAGAAACGTGATAAACAAGAAAAGAATTTGAAAGAAGCGGGAAGGCGCCAAAGGAAATTGAAAAAGACAGGAGAAGGGGCTACGCAGGAAGAGAGAGGACATTTTACAAAAAAGGAAAACGAGGAAATGATGACAATGATTGTGTGCATGTCTTAGAACGAAAGCTTGTTATCGTTTTCTTATTTTTTTTTCGATTCTCTTGTAATATTGTGTTTTAAAGGTGAACAGACAAAATATAAGATCTGACAATATTTCCCCTTGCTTTTTATATTACTTTTTTAGGCTGGATTTAGACTTTGGACCTAAGCTTAGAGCTAACTAAATCCAGGTCTAAACACAGAAATGACTTTAAAGAGTAAAACAAGCATGTGTTCATATAACATGAAACTACTGTTCGATCTTATATTTTGTCCGTCTTATATTCTATCCTAGTGCCTGGACATCCTTTGTTTAATCAGACCGAAACTCCTAATGTTTCAATAACTGTTTTTCATTCCAGAGATATTTGAAGTAGTCTTGTGGTTTTTGGACGAGATCAGAATCTTCTCAGTTGATTTCGTGACGAATGAGAGTGAGAGTCATTTGGATTAATGTTTCCTGACTCAAATTCATATGGATAAGATTATTGAAAGTGTTACAATTTAGTGGTTTAGAAAGGTCTAATACTTTTAGATGTTTAGTCTCGGAATAACTTAAACGTGTACATGGTCACAAGATAGTAAGACCCATAATATATAATAAAAATGAATATAGAGAACTTATTAATCATGAATAATTTAAAAGTGGAGCTTCTCAAAATTTATGAGAGATTATTACATTCAAGGTGTACTGTTCAAGACATTTGTATTTTGATCTTTTCACACTTTCTTGAAGAAATAAATTGAATCTTTTCGAAGCAGTCAACATGGGGATTAGTAGATTCTTTATATAGCTCCTGATTATACATCTTCAAAGACTTCAGGAAATTGGCTACATCCCCTCTGCGTTTCTCATTCAGAACCTTCAGCGTTTTTAACAACTCCTTGATGATGGCATTTAGCAAACAAGCGAGTGACGGAATTAATGGATTAAAGACTATCATGATCTAATCCACTTTTTTTCTCTATTCTCTATCTATCGAACAAAATTATCTTTGTTCTCTGCCTAAGATATATTTCAGAAAGAAATCGAGTATCGAGTACGACTGTCATTTTTCAATATACTTTTTCACACTAACATTCTATTTAAGATTAAGAAACACAATTACACTTTACATCCAGTACCTTCATGGAGAAATCATTTTCAACTCCAAGGATGATGTCAACGTGGTAACCAACACCTGCGATGCTAATATTCCTATGCCGTTTTCCACTTCTACTAGTGCAAAGTCTAAATATAGATGAGGAAATATTCCGCACTTTTCCAGTGGAAATGTTAATAGAATTGTAGGTTTGTTTACCTTTATATATTCTTCAGGAAATAAGCTTGTTTTCTTGGAAACGACCTTGAACTAGCAGTTAGAGATTATAAGGATCTCTGGATTACTGTAGTATCGATAATATTCAAAAGATGGGTTTCCTGCCCCAGTGGCATTACTTCTCGTCTTAGGAAAGAACTGGATCCCTCTGATCTGTTCAAGACGAATATCATCTCATGTTTCGACAACCGTATTTCTCAACAAGATCAGGATCATCTTGAGCTAACCCATAATGGTGAGAATAGATGTTCTTAGTGTCTAGACAAGATTTTCCTCGGATCCAATTAAGAAACAACTTCCAAAGTAGTTTTTCGTACATGAAATTTAGGCTTCCTGGAATCGGGTGTACTTTTGCAGCTAGCATTAAAGGGTCTATTAGATTATGGCTCTGGCACAGTTCACCTTTGGATTGTTAGTAAAAATTAATTGTTTGTTTTTCTGTACAGCGAGTCACACGGATTTCTCTACGCCTGGCTCAACGATCAACTTCGTTATTTGCTGTCCCTGTTTTTGAAATCTTTGGCGAGTATTCTCACTCGATAAATTAACCTAATTAAACTTCCAATTTTAGCCCTTTTGCAACCGTTTACTGCTGTTTCTGTTCCTGTTCTCGTGAAATGGCATATCCTGGAAACTTTCTGAATCCGTGATTTCCTAGTTCCGCCATTGGACAGATTCCACGCGGACTACTTGAGACTGTTTAAAGTTGTCTTTTTTGGAAATTCCTCAACCCGGCGTTTCCTACACCAATTATCCTCGCTCCGAGTGGGTTCAAGTCACGCATAATAGATTGTTTTCATAGCTTTTTATGTCAACCGCTTCTTCCGCACAGAAAAAAATTCTGGGCATCGAGACTCGAGGATAAAGGCGAAAAGCTGCTTCGTTCACTTCCGGTAGCCAAAACTTGGCAACCAATTGCTCACTAAGGGAGCTTTGATGTCCGACCAACTATGGATGTCAGTGTATGTTCAATTAAAGCTGTTTTTGGTTAGATGTCAGACAATCTTATTAAAACTCGAGAATTTATTCATCTTTCATTTTTCGTTAATTTGTTTGACACACTCTTTCCGTCTCTCGCGTCTTCTTTCATCAATCGCTGGTTTGACTTTCATCTAATTTCAAATAGGCATTTGAGAAGCTACTTTTATCACCCTCTTCTTTTTCTGACAGCAATTTGCATTTTTCATCAGTAAAGGGGAACGAAGTCTGCTTTCATTTAATTTTCTTCAACGCCTCCAACGTCACTTATTCTTCAAACTCCGGGATTCAACTTTGGTCATCAGATTGCGTGCGAAAGTAGACAAATAAAGTTTTTCCTTCTTCTGCCTCAATGAATTCCAATATCAAAAAGCCATCCATTCATGGTGATTTATATCTACACAAACTGTTAGTTGGTTTTCCACGACAGGCAAGGCTTAACTTGTCTCTGGGCCCGTAAGATGGCAGAATGACAGTTTGTGGATGTTTTTGAAGCTTTTTGAAACAATAAACATCGAAAAATGGCAGCCGCAACTCCTTAGAGAATGGAAAACTTTGAACATCTAAAAATAGGAGATTGGTTGCAACCTATGGGAATCTGCTTGTCGAAACCTGGAGATTTCCTAGGAGAAAAGAGTTTCGCGTTCGGTATTTGATGACAGTAGTTTTTCATGTTCGTTTTATAGAATAATGCTGACTTGGGAATTAATTTGAAAGTTGATAGTTTAAATTTTTATGGATGTAGACTGGTAATCTATTCTGGGAAGCTATTCAACCAGCTCTTTTTGACATGAATCTAACGACATTATTTCTGTCGTGACTTTTCCAGTCTCCAACATTAGCTTTAGCCGAATTTCCTACCTTTAAACTCCCCTTCCGAATACTTAATCGAAAGAATATCTCTTTAATAGATGTCTCGTTTGTTGTCATGTACTCTTCATTCATTGAGACTGAAATTTGAAGCATTCAACTTGACCAACTGCGCCTCCTTAAGCCCGAGGCAGTTGGTCCACGAACAACCAACCTGCATAAATCTTAGACAAACAGCAAGTGCTTTTTGATTTCGGCTAGAAAAACTATTGGGCAAATTTACTCATTTTTCAAGCAAATTGCACGTACCTGGCGTTCCCCACGGTTCTGACCCACCCAGCTACGGGCCGGACAAGTGGCAGAACATTAGCTATTCATTTGCTCATCTAGGATAGTGAATGGGTGGCTTGAAAACGCATCTATCATTTTTTAAGAAGATAGCAGTCAAAAGTGTGAAAATGAGTCCTTTTGGTCAGCGTCGATCTCTTGGCCCGAGCCCACCTCGGAGTTTTGACGAAAAGCTGTTATGTGTAATTTGCCATCTAGAGACTTTGACCAGGACTAAATGGGTTATTTTTCTGTTTTTTGGATTTGAATAGCAAGTGGCAATGCTATAATGCATCAGCTAGAAGGCCACTGGTGTCCCTGTTTTGAGTCCCTCCTCCATGCTTTTCCCGATGCTCATTTTCTGGATTGTCAACAAGTTGTCACCTTCTGACTTTACTGGCCAATATTTGGATCCCATTGATCATTTGATTCAATCATCGCCTGATCCGCGATTAGGGCCAATCTCTGGCATGTCTCTGATCCTCGCTGATTTGTTTCTTTGATAAATGAGCTCAACGAGATCTTTCTTTACTTTGGATTATTTTAAAGAAACTCAACGTGTTTCAGTAACGCTACTGCCTTAACTTAATTTGAGCGATGTTTTTGACTCCTCGTTCAGGTTGTTTTATTTAGAAGGAAACACTACAAAATTTTCTTTTATTGTCGAAATACGCGAATGTTTCTAGTTTCTTTCGATTTGGTCTTCGCGAGTTCAAAAATTAGACACTCCTTGTTTGAAAGCTGTCCTTGCCGAAGAAAAAAGTTTGACGAGAAAGCCAGAAAGCCATGATCCTACTTCTGATAAAACAAACCGATTAACGGGTCAGAAGTACCCTTGAGACTTTTCGGATGGTTCTTCTCGTTTCATTGTTAAGTGCCTCCCTCCTCCCCTCCGGACATTGGTTGATTTCCTCGATTTGTCACTACCAAGGAGGAAAAGTGCCTCTTCAGGACAAAACCTTCTATTTTGACTTTATTCACTTTTTCGTTTTATTTTGTGTTACGGGTGAACGCCATTTTCAATTCACTTGAGTCTGACGGAAGCCACTAATAAAAAGCCGTCCCGATTGCGTGCCTTCATCCTCGACCATGTCCCCCATTTTAAGAAGACAGAAGTGCCCTCGATTCCTCTCACCAATTTTTAAAAAACCAATGTCAGAAAGGCCCATAACTATTCCATTGTCTGTTTAAGTTTAAATGCTCCAAAATAAACTCTTAGTTTGGTTATTTTTCTGTGTAAAATTCCGCCCGCTTCCCATTTCAGGCATCAAATAGCAATATTTCACAAATTTGACCGAAACTGCTACTTTCGACTTCCTTGTCTTTAAATTCGAAAAAAACAACTTTATGGTTATTTTATCGCAGGTTTTTTTGACTGAAAGCCTTTTCCACAAGTCAAAGCTTATTATTTTTGCTTTGGAGTCATTAATAATGCCATGTCGCGGTTCTATTCCTGAATTACTTCACTTTCTTATTTGTCTATCAAGCTCAGACGCTTTTCGAAATTATTACTTTCTTTATTTTTCTTTTTAATTCTTTTCGAGAATTCCACGATCGTGTTCTTTGAAAGCGGAGTTTTCCAGTTCTTCCAAAATTCCATTCCTAATTGGGTTTCTTTTCGATTTGTCCAACTTCTTGGTAGTTGTTCGATTCATCAAAGTTTAGCTCTTTAATGGCATTGGACAGCGGGGTTGACGTCCAAAAGACATTTATACCAGAATAACCGGGATTTTTATACTTTCATTCTTTTTATAGTTCATATTTTTCTGATTGGTTCTTAGTGGCTCTTTCTTCTTCGAGAAAGCTTGTTTCCGTTTCTCATTTCTATTTTCAGTCTTCCCTTTTTAATTCAGAAAAAATATGAGTTCCATATTTTCTGGATTATTTTATCGTGACATTCCCTGATCATTGGACCAAGAAGCGATACCCACAAAGTGGAGAGTTCAATTCCCTCGGGATCGGTTTGCCATCGAGATGCCGAAAGCTTTCTTGAATTTCTGTTCGACTCTTTTTTTGGCATCAATTTTGTTACATTGTGTTCTTCAGTTGCTGGAGAGAATCAATCGTTGCGGTCCACTGGATTTCTTCCGAACAGAACTCCAGAAAAAATTGCCTTGTTTTCCTTTTTTGTCATTTCTCAGTGTTTTTGCTTCAATAACGCAGCTTCCGCCGTTTTCATTATTTCGTACGGCATACTTTTAATACACTTTGCCAAGCCCTGTCTTAGTTGCCTACCCAAATACCCTCCTAACTCCAGGAAACATTTGGAAGTATCACTATTCCTGGATTCGTCGATGACACGTAGCCTGGTGTTTACCATGATCGAGAACTCCTCCGCATTACTTTCCAGTTTGTTGTCTCCCGTATCTATCCATGCATACCGAAGATAAAACTCTTGGTTAACGAGTCCATTGAATGGAAACGTGAAGTTAAAATGGCGTTTTCGACTTCCATTCTTTACCTGGAAGTATTCCAAGCAGGCGGGAAGCCACTTTAAGTCTTTATATTTTTAGAAAAAAAACTGGCTTCAATTGACCACTCTGGGTAAGACATTAGCCTTTGTAGAAGTCGCTTCCTTGCCGTAGGAGGCGACAACTGACGCCGAAAATGACAAATCAGTTTTCAGTCTGCTCTTTTTTGGCAAAACCCCCACGAGAAAGCAAATTGAGCAGCTAGAAAAATAACTTTTCTCTTGGCACTCTTTTATCAAATTGAAACAAATAACCCAGTTTTAGTTTACTTCCGCCATTCCCGTTACAGAATCATTCAATCCAAGGTGACGCCAACTTGTTTGTAATCGATGCCATTTTAACTAAAATAGAATAAAGAGCTTGGACGAGAACGATTAGTTGGTCGTCGACACCGTCAACGACGTTTTTAATTGAAGCACATGCTGAGCCCTGTCGTCGAGGACCCAGATGCGCGTTTCATGTTACTAAATGTGAACTATAGGGACCAGAATCCTTTTTCATTCCAGTTCGTGTATTTGTTGGAAACGCGTGTTAAAACTTTTATCATTCATTTTCTGATATCTTTTAGTATTGAAGCAATCCATCGAGCTCGTAGAGGATCGGAGCTCATGTCCTTCACGTATCGCGAAAATGCGACGTGCTTGGCCCTCAATGGGCAAGCAGACAAATTGTACAATTTATCCAGGTAAGTTTCTCGGCCAATCACGCTATCAGTCTTTTTTAACTTTTGCTCACTAATTTCGTAATTTGAATAACTTAGCGACGTTCTTCTCTCGTTTGCAAAATTGAAGGAGAAATTGCGAAATTTATTTTTTTAATTGATGTCCTGAGTCTAAGAATAGCTAATTCCAATAACTGTCTTCATAAAGTCGGGGGTGTTGCTTCTTGAATCTTTCACGGACGAAAGTGTTTCGTGGATCAAATGAAGCTCATTTCGGGTCCCCAAAAACTTCGAATGGCCTTGTTTCGAAACAAAATGCATTATTGCTAAAATCTGCAAAGTTAATTAAATGGATCTCCGGAGAGAACTTTTTATGCTTCTACTTCAGTACTTCTAAAAATAGTTTTACAAATGCTTTTAAATTTAAACGAATTTTTTCTATCTTTCAAGTCTAGGGATCATTCATCCACTTGGACACGTTGATGCGAGAGTTATTTTTAGCACGTGTGCTCCGGACTTTGACAAGAGTCTCTGCTGGTATAACGTCACTTTCGGGGAGCAGGGCCACAGACAATGTCCCTTCACCTTCTGCACGTCGATCCCCGGTTGCGAACAGGTAGCCACGCACTACATGGTCAACAGAATATGCTACTCCAACGGGACCTGGGGGGAATCGATATATTCCGAATGTATTGATGTTCTGAAAACCCATCAGAGATGCATTGCTGGATACTGCCAGACTTGTCCAGATCTGCTTCGAGAAGCTGTTATCAACGTTTCTCTCACTTTGTCTGTTATTTCAGTCGCCGTACTAGTTTCTGCATTGGTTTTGTTTTCCATCTTCGATTCTCTTCAATGTCGACGGTTATCAATTCACAAGCAACTCGCCATTGCCTTCGTTTTCAGATTCACTGTTCTAGCTATTTGGACAATCGCAAACACATCGAATGCCTTCAGGGACTGTACCCACTATAATTCTGTTCCTTTAAGAGAATGGGAATGGCTCTGCAAGCTCCTGCTTTGGCTAGTGATTTACTTCCAAGTTGCTTCTGTCATGTGGATGCTCATCGAGGGACTTTATCTGTACAGCAGGTTTACTGTATTTGCCATGAGACATGGAGAAGCGCCTTACTGGGTATACTTGGCGGCTGGTTGGGGAATTCCATTCGTCGTGGTCAATTCCTGGGCGATAGTTCATCAATATCAATCCAGTAAGAACGCAAATAGTTTTTGCTGGGTACCCTATGCCCAAGGACCACATTTGTGGATTCTGGCCGGAACCATGGGCTTGGCACTGATTGTATGTTTTTCCTATTTTTAAATTACATCTGTTTAAACTACGTGTTCTAGTTGAATGTTTTGTTTTTGCTTGCCATCGTCATCATCCTCGTTCAAAAGTTGAGAAGTGAAAACTCCGCTGAATCTAAAAAGATTTGGTAACTCAATTTTCCACTTTTGAATAAACAAATAAATTTCTAGGAGGACGGTGAAGGCAACGATTTTGTTGGTGCCGCTTCTAGGCATTTCCAACATCCCACTTTTTTACGAACCGGAAGAACCAGGTGCTATTTACATGCTGGGTTCCGCAATCCTCCAGCACTCTCAGGTAAATCTAATTTTACGACTTCAACGAGTAAACTTTATTTATAGGGTATTTTTATTGCCGTCTTGTACTGCTTTTTGAACAGCGAAATTCAAAATGCTGTCAGAAGACAACTTTCTAAAGTGCCTTTTCAATGGTTTAGGTAGTTTGTTTCCTCTGGAACTTGTTTACAAGTGATTTCTATTCTAGTTTCCTCAGAAGACCGCAGTTCGAAACAGAAAGGACCTATGTGCCAGAACAGGGGGTCGTTAACAAACGTCTCGGGATGCCAATGGAGGAACTCAACCAATCATCTTCCGTGGTCGTATCGACGACCTCCCCCCAATCGAAGAACGGAGGATCTCATCTTCAGGAAAATGATCAGATACAAGTTCCTTATGATCAACAAAATATGTACGATCAGAAAGAAAAAATGTCCCAAAATATCTGATGAACAATCGATGTCAAAATTGTTTTGCCATTCCGCCGTTTTAACTTATTTCATGTGCCAAAAATAAAACAAACTCTTCAATCAATAGCCGAACTAAATTCAACAAAACTAATGAGACCGAAATTAACGTGTAGATTTAAGTTATTAAGGTGCATCAATTACGGCCTTCTCTGAGAAGAAATGCTTGCAACGTCTTTCTGTAAACGCCTGAAAATATCGTAGTGACTTTGGATATCCGCCAGCCCAATGATGACTTCGGATTTGTTTTTCGACTTTGTGTTTTGATCTACATCTGTCTCCCCGTTAATTTGTCGGAATAATTCAACAGTGTCGAGGGGATTAGCACCACTTAGAGTGCGACCGAGGAATTTGAAGGTTGCTATCTGAAACTTCCAAAATGAACCCTAAATCAGAAATTCGAGAGCATACTTTTCTCTTGTCTCCCTCGAGTTGCAGAGATCTCATCCAGCTCAGAGTATCGTGGAAGATCCTCCTCATTCCTGGAGGCGTCGTTTGTTCCCAATACGGACGATCATGAGTCAGCTGGAAATGCCAGGCATCTACTGTACTAGTCAGGATCCATTGACACGTTATGCTTTCCATTGTTTTCTATACAAAAGTTCCGTGAAATTTATCTCAGTAAAAGGGAACTCACGTGAAGATGAGCAACCAAGGGAGCTGCTTTTCTGCGACAAAATCGAGTCTCTTTTTTGAGATAGTTGAACGAGGCTTTCACATGAGCCCAGACCCCCTCGGAACAGCCTTTTTTATCTTTGTTATCAATGCAAAGTTTCCTGGAGCAGAATGCAAAACCGATCGACAAGGCCAGGTCATTGGAGAGCAGTTGTGGAGGGCATTTACGGACGAGAGCATAGTGTTTTTGAGCCCTGGTAGTGTCTCCATGTCGCCAATATAGGCCACAAGTGATTAGGTGAGCCCACCAAGTGCAGAGCTCATCTCCTTCCGATTCCAGCAAGGGCTCTTCGGATGATAAATCGTTGAATCGACGATTATCAGTACAGAGTTTCAGCAACATGTGAGAAATTTCAATGAAATCTTCCGGTCTTTCGTTGTCATTTGAATCCAGGAGCTTTTCCGAAAGTAATCCCAATAAATGCAATTTGAAAGCAAAGGCCAATCTATCAATAGGTTTCGCTAAAATATCTGAATTTAATTCGATTTTAAAAACGCTTTTTACCAGAAGGTCCTTTGAAGGAGAAAGGATAATAATTGGTATTAGAATTCGACAGAAGAACTTTCTCGATGTTGTCTGCATTCCTCAAGAACTTCCTCATCAACGGAGTACTGGAAACCATCCATTCCATGATCGTGACGTCTTCGTTTTCCACAGTCTTTGCTTTCCTGACATGTCTCTTCGCTCTTCCCATGAAGTAGTGGAACAAAATAGTTCCCAAAAATCTCGGAAGAACTAATCTCACTCTGATCGCAGCGTTGATGTAGATGTCTGCTCGTTGTCGATAGGTGATCCCTCCCTTGGTGATCCCTGCAGACTCCGCGAGATTAACTGCTGAGAGAGCCAGATTCAACCCTCCCAGTCGGTCGCTGTCAATCCCATCAACACCGATCATATGAAGTTGGTGCAGTTCATGATATACAAGAGCCGAAGCAGCGTGAGATTTGCAGACGACAGGGACAGGCTGAGCCGCAGACCTTCTTCTTCTCGAAATCCATCTACCGATCCAGAGACCATTGAGGATGTGTCGGAAGATCTGCCAAACAACCGAAGTGATTTCACTACTGGCCGTCGTCGGCCTGTTGAGATACTGTAGAGAATCCAAAAGTTGTCTTTGTCCTTCTTTGTAGTTCCCATCGCTGATATATTTATTGGCCAACTGTTTCGTCGAGTAAAACTGCTTCCAAGAAGATGCCCGATTGTCCGCTACTGGCTCTCCGTAGACAAGTAATCGATTTAAAACAAATAAAATAATGAACCCATTGAGTACCCAGATGAAGGCATTTCTGATGAACGAGTCCTGGACCCACGAACTCGACTCCATGTCGAATGGAGGTTCGTCATGTATGAATTGGAGTGTTCGGTGATGAAGCTGAGACCCTGGTGGATCGGGATTTCCTTCGTTCGGATCCGCAGCAGAGACGGCAATCACACTATCTCCAGTGAGGAATAAAGAAAAGGGATTAAATGCAAGAATGAAACACATAAAAACACAAAGAGTTACTCTGGACTTGTCCAACATTCCTTTCTTGACTTTCGAAGCAGAGCTATTGATTTGAGCCTAGAATTTCGTTTTTAAGACTGTAAATCTTTGTAAATTAACTTACAATTATGGACTCTGCACTCTCGTTGGAGTTCGAAGCCAGGGCCCGAACGGCATTCTGGAGTTTTTCGTTTTCCACAGAAAGAGCAGAATTCTGAGCTCTGAGATGAGAAATCTCTTCGATGGCTCTCCTCAGAGTAGCCGATTTACTGAGCTTTCCCTCCTCCGGAGCCAACATGTCCTTCAACTGATTTATCCGGTCGTTGATCGAACAACGGTATTTTTTCTCAATCAAGTTGTGAGCTGTTCTTCTTTCGGTCTTCGGACCCTTCCTATGAGGTGAAGCCAGATCGAAATCGTCATTGTCAGACCAATCTCCGTTGTTAGTTGAGAAGCCATCTCCACTATTTGAAGAAAGAGCGTTGGGACTCACGAGAGGTGGAGAAACGGAACTCGAAGGATGCATATCAATGATATCAGGTATAGACTGCTTCGTTAACTTAGTAGCTACTCCAGAAGGTCTTTCTCGAGGCTCTTGTTTGATTTCCGGTTCGCCTTTGACCAAGTTCTTCGTTCTCCGCAAATTCTCGAGTTCACCGGGAGTCATTTCTAATAAAAGTTCAATAACTTTCTGCTCCTTCGAGGTGTTCCTGTCGACGACAGGATTAGAGGGTGGTTGAGGTTGAGTTTGTTGATAGACGACTCGTTGGACAGGTTGAGTGTAGTATTCGTTTTGATGCGTATATGTATCAGTGTATTCGTGATATTCCTGCCTTTGACTAGAATATCCTTGAGTGAACACCTGAGCAGAGGGCAAGGGAGCTTGTTGACCCATGGGGACACTCGTATCCATGTAAACGACATTATCGTAACTCGAATCTGTCCAAAATCCATTCGATGGTTGTTGGGTATGATTTACATCGTCCTGAAGAAGAGAAACAATCTGACCAATTTCTTGTTCCCGATGAGGTTCGTAATGCTGATAATGCGTCGGAAACTGATGGGCAGGAGCATTACGTTGTTGGGGGACTTGGTGGATCGTTGATTGCATCGGTTGGATCACGTATTGATCATATGGAGGCGAAGGAGTCCGACTCATGTCCATCAGATTGCCCTGCTGCGCCAAGGACTGAATCACTTCTTAAAAAAATCGATAAATAGATTAATCACAAAAAAACCAACCTGTAACATCATCTAAATCATGATCCAGAGCTTTGAAAGGATCAGGACCGGTAGAAGAGGTATTGAAATTCATTCTCTCAGTCAATCAACACATTGCCACTGAGAACCTATGATACCTGTTTCTGAAAAAGCAGGAAATCAAATATTAGGAACCTAGTAAAAGTAAAATGATAAGGACCGAATGAGAGACAGATAGGGAAACCGATCTCTTTGACATCGAATCGGTCGAAAATCAACCATAAACAATGGATCGAGTGTCAATCTTTTTTAAAAGATTTTTTCGGAAATAACTCGGATGATAAATTAAATAATATAAACAATAAAGTGCGCGAGAAAAAATGTGATTAGATTGATTGAGTACCTGTGTTTTTCGCACAGAGATTGGAGTCTTGACTAGTGTCTGCCTCTTCGCTTTGATTCGGTTTCCTAAATCTACGTTTACCTGAACTCGTAAAAACAATAAAACCAAAATGCAGAATTCAGAATCTTTAGAAATTAACACACTACTATCACATCGAAAAGCAGACAAATGACTGATTATTTCGTAACCGATACCAAATCAGTAGAAAAAAAAACAAATATTTCGATCAAAACAAATCGTTAACATCCTGAAAAATAGAAGCCCATGTTTGAAATCATTTTTATCCTGTTTGCTTTTGGGTATCAGTCATGTCAAGAAAGCGAGAAAAGACGAAAAAATCATTCCTGGTTCGTCTTAATTGTGAATCAGAGAAAACGACGTTTTCTAAATTTTTCTTATTTAACTTGAATAAAGAACGAATTTCAGAAATATTTAGAATGCTCAAAGCAGACATCAACGAATTTCTGACAACGTGTAATGAAGCTATTGTTCAGCTAATGCATAAGTTGGATATGGATCAAGTGGTAAGAACAAATTTAATTTAAAACTAAAAATAAACTTTTCAGACGATGGACGAGGTTTCAAAAAAACTCCGAAATAGATTGATTACAACATTGTTAGAAAGTGATATTGTTACAGCGGAAAATTATTCTACAAATGGCGACAGTACGAATAGTGAGAAAAAAGTAAATCTTTCATAACAATTTCAAAAATATAATCAATGAACTTCGGAAATGTAAACAACTTTTAGGAAGAAGATCTCCTCGAACGGTCCAACCAAACTATTAAAAACTTAGTTCAGCAGTTATTGGACAAGGTGAGTAGGAACTAATCGATTGGACGTGGAAAGATCGATAAGAACGATTGTAGGATGATGAGATCAAAGTGCTCAAAGCCCAGTTGCAAATGACGACACTGCATCAATGAACAAGTCCGCTGTTAATCACGATCGATCATGGCCTTTCTTCCGGCTCATGAGAAATCGAATTGATTTTTGAGCAGCTGATCATCATTTCTATCAGTTGTTACCTATTTCTTAATATTTTCGTTTCCTTGATTTCATAAAATATTTTTGGGTAAAGTCATGTTCTCAAGTCAATGTGACTTCAATTGGACATTTGGGAGCAATAAGATTATATTTCATAAAATTTCGAACATAACATCTGTCGGAAATTTCAAAGAGCAAATTTTTCAGAGCTGAAAGGAACGTTAATTTCCATTTATTCTTATAGAAGGAAAACAAAAAATGTCTCAATGAGTCTAAACTAATTGTGAACAAAATGTATCATCTCATGTATCGACTTTTCTTTTTTATCGAGATCTTGCTTAGTCACTTTATTTAAACAAACAATCTATGTCAGGTATTTCGACATGCTGAATGCTCGTCAGTTTCAAGCGAGGAATCTCAATCCAGTCATAATTTGACGAGACATATTTTCCGTCTAGGAGTTACTGGACGAATTCTTTCTTCACTGATTTCAATTAAAATTGCATCATTTTCCACTGATTTCTTTATCTTTGAAATTGTCATAAATTTGAATTAACTATATAAAAATTATGTAAGACGACCATTTTGTTCAAAACCAGATCAAACGGATTCATTCAACGGCCCACACAAAACTAAGTTCTTTTGTTGAATACAGTTAGTTTTACTTTCACCCATCTTATATAGCAAAATCCATAATGCTCACTTCCCTCCATCCCACAAATGTAACGATTTCCATTTCCAGCTCAAAATTTCATTATCAATTAACATTAAAATCATCAGACAATAAGAAAGTCTGATAGATTCCAGGCACTGCCGAGAATATCAGAAAGATTACAAGACCGAAATATCTAGCTGGATTCTATAACAATTGACAAGCTAAGAGAACCCCAGATTTTTTGGTCAATAAATTAAAAGATTTACAGCAACTCCAGAGAGTTTCTAGACCAACAAAATGCAGGGAAAGATCGGAAGAAACACGTCATTCTCGCAACTTCTATACAACAGTCATAAATTAAAGAACTAAATCGAAAAGAAGCACAGGACCCGACAGCCGGGCAACGACAACTGAAGACACTGATTTGACAAAGGAGCTGAAACAATAGAAATCTGCTTATTATACACTAGTGACCCAGTTTTGAAACAATCATTTTTGAGTAGCAACATTAGAGGTAATGGACAATGTCGTCTAGGGAGATCGGCTAAATACAAATTTTGGTACACTACGGTGGGACCAAACCAGGCTTGGAAAACGAAATCGGGGTTTAGAATACAGCAATCTAATGGAGCACATGGGTTCGGGGTTCAAGGCAGCAAAGTGATTCCCGGTTGAGTTCTGTGAAAGAGCTTTAGTTCATCCATTTGACGCAATTCGGAGCACCACAGAGACACGGAATCTTGTCCTTGGCGTCTTCGAGTTCAAACTGGTAATCGTAGCAGAGCTGAAAACCCAAAGTCACCGACTTTCCTCAACGAAAAACTCACTTCTTCCCCGGCTTTGATAGGTCTCCCGGCAATGATGACGATCTTCTTGGTATTGTCGATATTAACGATTTGGGTGAAGCAGTTCGGATCACACGAATGATTTATATATCTGGCCATGTTTCCACTCTTCGTGGCATCGATGACGAGCTCAGAGTCAATTCTGAACATGTAGATCCCCATGTTCCTCTGAGAGTACTTCTTCTCACGAATTTCACAGATCTAAAAGCAAAGATAAGCAACACCTCGATATCAAAGACCCTACTTCGCTCCTGATGATCTCCCCAACGTATTCGCACACCATTTGGTACATGCAAATATCCTTTTTCGCGTAGAGTCCGAATCCAGCGATCCTGGATCTTCCGAGAGCAACATAAGACTTCCACTCAGCCTTCATAGTCTTGTACCGAGAGTACATTTGAACACTATTCCCACTGTTGTATTCCAATTTGCCAGTCGCCAACATTTCTTCGGAAATCCCAGAAGCCCTCAGTAATTTAAGTGTATCTTCGTCATAATGATTCGATATGTCATTGGCTGGCCTTCTACCTGCAACAAATGATTCATTTACTTATTTAAATAAAGTACGCCACAGTTGATTAGCCTAAATGGCATTTTCATATATAAATCACCAGAGAACGAGAAACTAACGTTTTCTCTTATTGCTGATGCTGGTGCTTGAGGACGGACGATCGTCGTGTTTCTGGGGAGAGGCGAGAGACTTCTTCGACTTTATGAGGGTGCGAAAACAGGGTTCAGTTCTGGCACACCCCGTGGGATTAACGGCGAGAGGGACTTCCATCAAAGGGGTTCCGCCATGTTTGAATTCGTAGTCGTGAAGTTGATCGATTCCAGGAAGCTGAAACGAACGAATGAGCTCATTGCTACCCGAGTTCGTGTATACTACTCCTTCAAAGACGAATACTCACCGATTCAATCATCTTCGTGATGGGGATTTCATGGAACCCGAACAAGGTAAATCCACTGATCTGACTCGGGAAGAACCGAAGAACACCCCCATTCCTGTCCCGGATCTGCTGGATAGAGTGTAGGATCTTGAACCAACTGCTCTGAGGCGAGCCATCCTTTATTTCCTTTCCTTCGAAAGAAACCTTGAAGCACGGCTTGTTGTCGATATCCTCGATCGTACAGTCGTAAGAAATCCGTCTGTCAATGTCTCTGGGATGCCAGAAGATCCTCGTCACCTTGTATCCAATGGGGTAAATGTAGTTAGTGTCATGGAAGGATTTGAGCTGATCAGGAAGAAGTTGTCCGATTTGGTGGAACACGAGACTTCCGATACGCATGACCATATCACAGGAGAAGGAGTTATTGTAGATCTTCGACAACAAGGCATTTTCTTCTCTCTCGACGTAAATCCTTCTCAACGCATCAAGTTCCTCAACTTTCACCTCCGGATGTACGTTCGTGCCATGACTCGCACAAATGACAGTCTGAAAACCGTTATTCTAAACAATTCGATAAGTGAATCCCTAACGAAACAACCAACCGTGTCCTTCATGAACTTGCAGGAAGTCCTATAGGCACAAGGCAAGTGGTACCAACTCTCGCACTCTAATTTGATGCACTTGAGAGAAGCTCCGTTCTTTGAGCAAACGAGACACTTGGTCGTTTTCGCCTGTTTGATCGCCGCTTGGACGTTGTTGAGACCTCCACACTCACTCTCGTGGACTTCGGAAGACCAGATAGCACAGTTGACATGGACCCACTCATTGGCATCCACATTCAGTAATCTTCCGGTGAGAGAAGGCAGACCATCTCCGGTTTCGCCACAGAAGACACACTTACGACGGTCTTTCTCTGTCAGATGACTCCAGTTTCCGCAGTGTTCCCGGATAGCTGTTCTCGTGTCTTCCAACGGTTGTCTGAATGTCGAAAGAAGCTTCTCATCACAAATCATCCAGCCTTGGCCTCTGAATTTGAAGGCTCTGCTTCCACCAGGAGTGATTTCCACAGACGGTTTTACTGGCTGAGGAAGCTCAGCAACAGTATATTCCAGTTCTCTCGGTTGTCTCAAGGAATCCAGAAGAACTAGTTTCTCAGCATCGCAGAAGGACCAATCCTCCTCATTCTCATCCGGAGAAGGTAAAGGTGGGATCGCTTCTTTCTCGTTAATCTCAATCGTCAACTGCTCCTCCAGCTTCACCTCCGTCTCAGGAAGAACAACCTTGGATTCTTCTTGACGGTTGTGCTCGACGAAACATTGTTCAGTACAATACTTGAAAGCACCATCCAACTCATGTTCGTACACATTTTCTTGGAGAAGCGGAGTGCCACAACCGTAGCATTCAGGGATATCGTCATCCAGGTCAGGACAGGAGGTGAGTCCAGGAGAGAGGACAGGGGCCGGTTCGACTCCGAACTCGAGTTCCTCGGTGCAGACACCGTCAGGACGAAGAATGCTAGCAATTTGGGCAACAACAGTTTCCGCAGGCATGTCTTCCAGATAATCCACAACCAGTTCGATGTTGACATCTTCTAGATTTTCTTCGTAATTGCCCTTCCAAGCCGATCTCGGAGGTTCGCAAGGAGGAAGATCCAGTTCTGGCCACCTGGGGATGAAGGGAATGTGGAGTTCAATTCCTTCCTGTTCCCTGATCCTGTCGATGTTCAGCTGGTCAAGGTCATCTCTGGGTACCTCGTTCTCGAAGTTCAAGTCGAAATACGGCTCGTCGGAAGCTTCAATGAAGATCTTTTCCGAGCTTTCTCCGTTATCCAGCTCCGGCTCCTTCAAAGCATCCAACCTCACTGTGCTGTAGAGATCACTACAGCGGATGGGTAAGTCTTCCCTGGAAGTAACCGTCTCGCACTGTTCCTCGAAATCGTCGTAGAAATCCGCCATGAAGCTCAATCCAATGAACCCGAACTGCGTCCCTTCGACGAGAACATCAGCTCCGTTGTCCGGGAGTTTCGTCGTGTCCGATGTGATGAAAGTAGCGGGATCGTAACTTGGCAAGGGATTCAGAGCTGGAGAAGGGATCGGAGGAAGAGTACTCAAGGAATTCTGGAGTCTCTCAAGAATCACCTCGTATTCACAAGCTTCGTTCATCGGAGCCGCCTTCTTCGTAGTCATTCTCTTTTTCTTCTTGGGGGCATCTGAAGCCGTTGGGGAAACCGAAAAAGAATGCTCCGATGGAGGAGCATGAGTCATCAGCAACCTTTTCACGTCAGGTTCATTCATTTCAATTCCACAGACCTCGTTCAGCACTCCATCCAAAACGTCGTAAGCAACTCGTTCTTCATCTGTCCTCATCTCGGTGAACGAAATTCCTCCGAGGAAAGCAGCTCTCGGCATTTTCAACTGATCAGGCAAAGGCTTCTTCCTTTTCCTTCCTCTGGATGGCTTCTGGACCACGGCATCTGTAGACATAGAGGACACGGAACGCAGCGTTCCCGGAGTGGCAGGGTCGCCCAAGGAAGAAACCGAGTCAGCTCTCTGGATCCCGTTCACAAGCACTCCCGAGCCGAAAGAACTCGTCGACATCGTCCTCGCGGAGAAGCTGAATCTCGGAGACGGTATACCCCCAGGGGACCCTGTATCCGGAGTCCGGACGATCAACGACTGTCCGTTGATAGCAGATCCCGAAGCCAAGGTCAAAGACCCGGATGGAGTCGGCTCGTTGCATACCAAGAACGGAGCCGACGTGTGGATGGCTGTGACGGAAACTATGCCGTACTGATTTTCTAGCTCATCGAGCTGGCTCTGAATGTCTTTCAATTCTCGTTTCACTTGGTCGAGTTCTCGGTTATTTTGAGTGATACCTTTGCCGACTTCATTCATTTTCTCTTGATCCACTCCGCTGAGTTCATGTAGCACTTTTTCTCCGTTCGCATCGACTTCATTGTGTTTGTTTAGTTGACGTTTCCTGGCATTCAGACTCTTTCTCACTTTCCTCAGTTGATTTAAAGTGCTCTCCAATTGCTAAAATTAAGAATTCAAATAAAAACAGCAAATCGATGATCTCACCTCTTGTTGACGTTTCATATTATCCTGCTGTCTCTTCAAATTATCATACCTCTGAGCGATCTCAGCCGTTACTGTTCTCGTAGGACCCTGAGATCTTCCATTGCTTGAGGTCGCAGGCAATTCCCTCACAATGACGTTCCCAGCAGCATTTCTGAATTCCCCAGAAGGACCGGGAACTCCGTGTTGCTGCTGACTGTTCAGATGAACAACAACCTGAGCTGGAGGAACCTGTGCGACAATCTCGCCTCCTGGGTGCCCGACGCTATTCACGACCGGTCCGTTCATCGGGACATGTTGGACTGGATGGGTTCCGTTGAGATTGACTGGAGCAACGCCAGGTCTGGGAGACATAGTCTCATCTGCAGACTCCGTCGAAGGTCTCGGAGTATTGCTCTCAGAAGTCGCTGGCTGAGGTGGGCCATCGGGACGGTTCCCCTGATTAGGTCCTCTTTTCCTAGGAGCTCTGGTTCTGTTCGCACGATTCTCTCTCGCCTTCTGGACGTACTCTTGTCTTCTGTCCGGGCCCAAATTCCTCCAGATCCTGTGGATCTGCTTAGCTCGCTCAGCCCAAGTGGGATATTCCGACTTCAACTGAGGGTACTCTATGTTGGCATAGAGAACAGCAGCCTTGGTAGCTTTGTCTCCGAGAGGCTCGTCCTCAGCCCATCTCTCTGCTGCTTGGTTCACCCGTTCAGTGTCGTTGGAAGCAGAGTGAGGATGGGATCTCTGCATTTCCACTCTATGACGATCTTGGGGCAGTTCGATTTTCCCAGGTTCTTGTTTTTCCTGCTGATCAGCCGATTGATCTTGATTCGTATCTAAAACCCCTTGCTTAATCAAGAACCACTCGATATATTTACCGTTAGAGAAATCATCTTCGAAATCGTCGTCGTCGTCTCCGAGGAAGTTACTGAAGTCGAAATTATCGAGATTGTCGATATCCATGTCGTCTCCAAGCATGTCACCGATCATATCCTGTTCCTGCTGACTCCTCAAGGCATCTGCAGCTTGATCAGACAGTTCGAAAACTTCTCTAATCTTCTTGTGTTCCTTGACAAAGTGCTGGGAATCCTCCAACATAGGTTCGTTGATCTGCATCTCGAGTACAGTTTTCCCATCGACTCCATGGATTCCCCAAAAGGCTTGTTGGATGTTGATCGGATATGCATCCTCCAGCTGATGCTTCCTGGGTTTCCTGGGTCGTCTCTTGTTTTTCCCGAGAACGTTAGACTTGTCGTCCGGCTCTTCCTTGTCTACAGCTCCTCCCTCTTCATCTACTGACTGAGCCGTCCTATTACGGTTCTTCACTATGAAACCACCAATCCCTAGTTTCGGCGGTCGTCTACCTGGGCCGGTGATCCGACTTCGACCACGACCACCCGTCCCAAAATCGAGATCATCCATTGTGCTATCATCATTATCTAACACTGAAACGGAACCGTCGATGAGGAAACCTCGACTCGTGGACTTACAGTTTTGATCGGTGAATTGAGACCGATATGACCCAGTAATATCTCCGAGATTCCCTAAACTAGAACCAGAGCGAGCTAACTTCAGCATCTCCAAGGCGGATTTGTTGACCATGACATTGTCAATAATGACAGATTGATTCATGACATCATCTGAAATCGAGCTATGAGGTTGTGCGACGGGGACATAACCTACTGTAATCAGCATTGGCTCTCGGTCTACAGAGCGAACACCTGAAAGCGTTCTCGTAAGCAGTCTCCAACTGCTCCTCGGTCGTCAGATCTTCACAGGCGCCATGGAACCATCTAGAGCAATGCTGGCATCTAATCATTAAATCACCCGTTTGATACAGCTTGTGGCACTTGGGACACTTCCTCAGCGAGTAACAAGGCTCACAAAGCCCCTGAAGTCTCTGCAAGTCAAGACCAGCTTGGACCTGCTTGTTGCATCTCCGACAAGTCGCACACCAATGACATCGCCACGAACCTGTTGGGATCTTATCCAACTTCGGCTCCAAGCAATAAGTGTGGAAAGCGACGTCGCACTCGTCGCAGAGCAGGAGATTCGATTCATCGGCTCCGTCCCCACAAGCCTCGCAAACTGTACATTGAAGACATCTCCAGCCTCGCTTCACAATGGTCTTGTTCAGTTTGTCATGCATGTTAACACAATAAGAGTGGTAAGTCTGACAGCAACTCATGCAAGACATCATCGTAGCTTCCGAATCTCGGCCGATACTGCCACATATCAGACACATCGGAGCCGTGCAGACGAAAGGATTATCCGAGCTACTCACGATCGCTGTCCGGATGTAGTCGTTCTCATCGGGCTGTCTCGTCTTCGGCTCATCAGGATCATTGGTTTCTTCACTTTCCCGTCGAGCTGTCACCATTGATTGAATAAATGACATTCTGTTAGTCGCTCTGGAAAGGGTCTTGTTACTACATTTCCTAAATAACTGACAAACCTTGGTCTACGTGGGCGCGCAGTGTTCGCCGACTTGCCTTTGCCCTTGACACTAGGCTTGCGCCTCTCGCTGCCACCCTTGCCAAGATGGGCGTATGATAACCCTGAGGGCTTGCCACCTGAGCGGGTTTTCATGGAGCTCTGTCGCGCAGCTGCCCGCTTTCCTTCCTTGGATCCATTGTTCTTGGACTTGTTGCCGGATTCCTTCGACACTCTCCTTGACCTAAAAACGAAGATAACCGACTTCCAGATATTATGAAACATACGAAGGGGGTCGAGAATCGTCGATTTCGCTCGTAGGTGATCCTTCGGTCCTGGCCGGAGATGCTCTGTTGCTCATTCCGAGACCAGTGGAGGAAGCAGGGGAATGCATCTCGCTGTTCGCCATCGAGATTTCGTCGTCGATCGACGACGTAAAACTGGAGCCCGTGGGTATCTGGGAAGGTAGTTCGCCGATGTCGAAATCAGTGTTGATCATTGGTGGAACAGAGTACTTCTGACTCGGACCAGGTGGAATCGATGCTTTCCTGGGTTGTGGAGTCGTCACCGGCGTGGAGGCAGAGGAGTTCGTGGTACTCGAACCCGGAGTCCCTGTTTGGATCGGCGGACTCGTCGTCGTTCCACTAGAAGCACTGTTCGACAAAGCTTGTCTCCTCGTGACTGGTCTCTCGGCGCTGCCACTCTCGGATTCGGCAAAACCTCCCTCGTGATCAGTTTGGGCCGAAGTCCCTGGGAAAACTGAGTGTTTCCGGCAAGACGGACACAAGTACTGGTTATCCTTCGTCATTAAGTTGGTCGAGCAACTCATATGAGCGGACCTAGAAGAGAAAACAATAAATCCGAAAAAAAGAAATATTTACTTTTTGCATCCCATACAGAGAAGGGCGTCGTTGGGAGATTTGATTGGAGTTAAGCATTGATGACACGTCAAGTTCCCACCGTTTTCGGCCTTTATCGAACCGGCGTTCGACAGCCTTCTCGATGGAACCCCGTTCTGCTGAATTGGAGTCGAACTTGTACATGATCTTGCCCTTTAAGTTCCTGGTTTTACAAGGTTTTTATATAAAAATTCTTACGGTTGAAGTCTGGAAGTGATGTTCTCTAATCTCCTGGCCTTCTGAACACCTGTGCCATTGAACTTGGTGGAGTTTTGACTCGTGGAGCCAGTGGATCTGACTGAATAATCTCCAACCATAGTCGTGGATGGGGGTGCTTCCATTTCATTCAGGCAATTGTTCCATACCTCTTGTCAATAAGCTATGGCCTGAACCCTAAAACTGCGAATTCGTCAGAAAAAACGAAGAAATTTCAAGGATAAGACTCCGAGTTCAAAAAATGCGCGCGAACTATATAAGATGAGGAAAACTCGGGAGTCGACACGGAAAAATATTGATGTGGCACTGTAAGGAAAAAATTACTACCCCGGAATAAGACTCTGGGGAGTGACTCTATCACGATGGTACTATAATCGGGTACATTTACATTGATTGGATATTTAAATCTGGAACTACGGTATGGGAAGTGGAAAACGCTCGGCGCGAGAGAATAGAGAGGAAACGTGTGCGTCTGTTGCTTCGACACCAGCAGAGAAGAAGCAGAAAAGAACGGAGCGGACATAGTGGAGAAGACCGGACGAACACGGTAGGAGACGTCGGACAAACACGGTAGGAGAGACTGGACGAACATGGTGAGGAAAAGGAATCAGATACAGTGCGGCGGGTGGGACGAACGTGGTGGGGAGAACTGCATCGGACAAAGATGTGTGTCCTCCTCCCAGCCAGAGTACTTAATGGGGACGCACACTCCATCGGTCACATGACGATCTTGCGCTGCGTCCAAGTTGTAAGAAACACACCATATTAGTAATTTTGGGGGAAATTACTGTAATCCAACTAGAAGATGGTAATAGCTCGGCAGTTGTACTGTTGTATTACTGTTTACACTGAAAAATGTTGATCTTTCACAATGTTTGTCTGGATTCTTTTCCGCAAATAATCGTTGCAGAGATGTTGGAGGATGGACGAACTTTCCACAGTGAAGAAAGATTTGCCGCTCTCTGTTTTAGAGGGACTGGTAAACTAAATTTTGAAAGACCAGAAATTTTGCAGATTGCCGTTGGCGATGGGAAAGCGGATAATGCTTTTTTATCATGAGGAAATAACTATAAGGGTATTATGACAACATCGGGCTCGGAAATCGGATTGCGAAGTACTTCGAAACTGTTTCTAAATTTTTATCTTAATGCAGAGAAATTTTTTGCAAATTTACGAAATTTATTTATGTAAATGGTTCTTAGAATAGACTTAGTATAGAGTGCTTCATTGAAGGATTAGATTCGATTTAGTGCGATAAATCTTTTATCATGCTTCTTACTCAAGAGATATTATTAGAAACAAAGCTGTCCATTGTCAAGAATTCTGGAACTGAATTAGAATTAGAATTGTTTTAATCCCCGATTCTGATGTTTTGCAATTTCCCATTAATTGTCTCGACTTTACCACAGTATTGTTTTTTAATTTTCAGGTATCATAGATTAATTTTCCACAGATACAATATTGTATGATATTGCATTAATATTATTGCAACTGTTACGATTCCCAGAACTTTGTTGTTAGTATCGGAATACGATAATTTGAATAGCAGAAACACGAAAAGACGGAAGGAAATAACTTATGCTAAAAGTTCAACTATAACTTGATTATCGACATGTTTTTAACATGTGAATTTTCATTAACTCAGCATTAGTCACCAAGTAAAGAAATAACATCACAATAATATCATCAAATATGAACATGATCAGAGATGAAAATAATGTTCTCGACAAGAAATACTTTGTTATTTACAAATATTACGAACTTTAAGCTCAAAACTGCGACCTCTCGATGTATGACTTCTTGAGAGATATTAGAAATATGAGACCCATCACGAATTGTTAAAATAAATTTAAAATAGCCAGCAAATTGAATGTTGTAGTTGGTTCAAAAGTGCTCTGTAATTTCTCGAAAATTAATATGGAAACGAAACGTTAAAATCTCATAAATATTAAGCTTCTTATAGTACTCTTTAGGAAAATACAGTGACTGCTGTCCTCACCATCGTTAAATTATTTGTAGAATGTTATTTAAATGGAAAAAGTAACAGAATACCAACGACATGGAATACACATTGACATTTTATTAGTAAAACAAAAATTAAATGGATGAAGAATGAGTCATTTCAACAATTCGATGTTGTATTTTCCCAAGACAATTTGGAAACAAAGTAGGAGAAAATAAAGAGTTAATTTTCTAAAGAGATTGGTTAAATATATAATACTTTTTCTCTGTAAAAGCAAATTCAAGGTATAATTCATAACCGAAGTTAGAAAATCCGACTTTCCTTCTAAGGTAGATGATAATCTCAGATGCAATTAATTTAATTATTATTTCATTGATAAATGACGAAATTTGGTGCTTCTTCAAATTAGCTTTTTGCAAATATCGGGGAATTTCAAACTGAAACAATAAAAAACAGTTAACAAAGAGGTAAATCCTTTGGGAGATGACATTTTTGAGTAATTATTAATGCTTCGAACTGAGTTATTCTCCCTGATGAATTAGAATTCCCGTCACAGGAAATATCTATCGATACAAACATACATGAGTAAGTTACTGCAAGACCAAAACTCCATATTAATACATTTTGTATTCTTTGACATTTTTATTCATTGATAGAATGGTGACGAGAATATTTACGTGGAGGAAATAATATCTCATTTCCAGCTATGAAGACTAAAAAATGGTAAAAGAGAGGAATCAGTATCTAAGTGAACATGAATCCGAGTAAATCCAGGAATCAGAAGAGTTTGACAAGGAATACTATATGATTATCATCGAGAAATCAGCGACAAACAAATCAATAAATTAACCTCAAAATAAGTGAATATAGGCCGAATCTGCTTTCTTAACCATGTATTTTGCTTCAATATAAGAATATTGGTATTTACCCAGCTATTATTTCCAAATTTACAATACACAACACTTCTCACAGGTTTCTTTGAAGACTTTCATCAAGTTTCCACTTTCGTTAATTTGAGCCTCAGAGAAGGAAATATTCAAATATCTCAAAGCTCATTAATTGCAAATATACAAGAACTCTCTAAAATATGCACATTGGATAAAAGTATATTGAGGAAGAAGACGACACTAGATCCTATAATATCTATCAATTGAATGAAGCATCTCAATGAGTCTCGGGGAAACACCGTAATATCTTTATCCTTGCAGACCATCAGGGCTTTTCTATGTAGACAGTTTAAGCTTTTATAAATCTGTTTACCACCATAATTGTATCCGGCCTCTTCCTTCTCACTGGCGTATTCAAAGTTGGTATTTAGATTACTACTTAATCCAGAACGTGGGCATCTTAGACAAGATTCGTATGGAAATATGATTCCTATCTGTCAATAGTTCTATACTTTGTGCAACTACAAAATTCAGAGATTGATCAAAATAGAAATTGAAATACATGCTACAAATACTGGTTACTAATAGTACTTTCGTCCTGACTCGAGAATCCATTTTGTTTTACAAGCTTAAAAATTTGCTCAGCTCATGTTCAAATGAGTTATCAACTTACTCTCATTCTGTAATGGCACAGAGACAACTGAGTTTGGAGAAAGTGATAAATAAAAAGGATAATCGAATGAGTCTTATTGACCAAAAAGAAATTTCTGGTGTCTCCAATATCCTTCCCACTTTAGGGAAAATAGTTTGTTTAACCAATTCATTGATTTTTCCGCCTTCTACTTTTATCAATTCACAAAAATTTTAATAAGACTGAAGATGAAAAGTAACATTCAGTCTGTGTTTAATTTTTCACGTTCCTGCTATATTTTAGGAGCCTGATCGGAGTTATACGAATAATTAATTGTCGGAGTTCACTCAAGTGCAAGTATCCTTTTCAATTCAAATTCTGGGTTAATTTCGACACCTCCACAACTTCCTCAATTTTCCGAGAACAAAATAACGTAGGCAGATTTTCCATATGACTACAGTGAAAAAAATGACGACAGTCAACCGTATAACTCGCAAATGCAATTATTTAGCAAGTAATTGTATTACTAGCATGACACAGAAGTAGCTCCTCCTTGAGGGAAGACATGTATTACTTTACTTGTTTACCGACAGATCAAGTCGTCCTTACTTTTAATGTCATGGCATCCTGACTCGTAAGCTATCAGATTTCGTCGACGGAGATGCAGATCAGGAAAAGCGTGCCGCCCTTCAGGATCCCTTTCTTATTTCCTGAAGAAACGTCACATTAAGCTCGGTGTAAATGTCGTTTTTGTGTGACTGAATATGGCACCAATAGTGTTTTCCATAAAAGGCCCCCACATTTCTATCCTGGCAGAAATATTGTTGGTATTAAATTCTAATCATTTTCGGATATTCATTTCAGTCATGCGAGTTTCTGCAAAATTTGTTTTCAAAAATTAGGAATTGTTTTATGGCGATCTACCTTGAGTTAATTATTTTTCGTATATGTGCCATAGTCCACGGTTTAGGCCATAAAACAACGGGGAGGAGCATGTTGCCGTTGTTCGCGACTCCTCCGGCGGCTTCGAGAATCTCTATAAATATGATGAAGGAAAACGTCTAGTTTACGATGGCTTATTTTCGCTGTTCGCTTTAATGACCATTACAACGAGATTTCATCTTCGTTCTTAATTCCATAATTTTCAGAAGTCTAAGTCATGAAAGCTATTTTGGTACTTTTTACCGTTCTCCTTGGATTTTTGCTCATCTGTGCGACCTCAGCTCAAGGTAAGTCCTTTATCCGTTGTTTAGTTTTTTCCGCCAATTTTGTAATTCCGCTTTTTTACATTTCCATACTTGATTTTGATTTTGAGCGCATTAGGCGAAATAAGTGGCTAGAAAATTCATACTAATCTCCGTTGCTCTTTAAAGAACCAACTTTACTTTTGATCTTCCAAGGCACCGGAAGACCGGTCTTCTGCAACGAGGTTTATTTCCATTTCCTATTTGGAACTGTGACTTTGGCCCAAAACTAAATGAAAAACTCCAAAGGGAAATTAGTATCTAAAAGAGTATTGTCCATCCATTTCCTTCATTTTTTAAAGGAAATGAGTTTGGTCAAGTCAGAACTAATGTGGGATGACCTGGATGAGTTCGCAAAGCCCTCGAAGCCCATTTGGACAGTCTTTTTACTTTTCCTCATCCGTCAGGAATGACGAATAATAGGAGACACCGACGCCATCCAGAAGAAACAATTACACTTTATCTCCGTCCTAGCGTTATCGAATACTTTTAAACATTACCCGGTCGAATAACGAAACACGTAATTCCAAGAGTTCAAGGGGATAAGAACAAGTAACATCATTCTCTTAAAAAAGCTGTTTTCCCTCGCATAATTATCCAACCGGAAAACTTGATTTAACAGAATCTTCCTTGAAAATATTTACATTAATTAACTTATTTTTTTCACGCTATTTTTTGTTTTCAAGTTTCCAATTTTGATTAAGAAAAATACTTCGCATTTTACTTTTTTTCAGTTTTAATTTGCTTAAAAGATAGCTGGGTTTTTAAACTGTCTTTAGCTCATCCCCCTACATATCTTCCTCTTCGGCAATTGCTTTCGCGCAAGAGGTCTCCAGAATTTGTAGGAGACGATCGGAACATGATCAGATTTGGAGACAATTTGCTGATACCCTTCAGATACTTCCAAAAACGCGGTTTTTCAGGCTTTCCGTATCAAGATGACGAAATCTTCATTCCTTGTAAGTTAATTTTTTATTTTCTAATTTTTCCAAGGAACATCTGGAAAAGTTCTATACTGCCAGTGGCAGAAATTTCTTTATTGACACCATCTTCGCTTTAGAAATAGATTAAAAACAGGTGCGAAATTCATGAACATGAAAATTATTTTCAGTGATGAAGAAAGGAAGACCTCGTGGACCACCGAGATTCGGCAAGAGAAGCGGGGGGATGGTCGCCCCTATCCACCAGAGACCCCTGGCATTTTACAGACTTTACCCAGACCGTCTCGACGACATCAGCTTCGACCTCTAAAGACGTCGTCTCAAGATGCCTCCGAACTGTAACTTATGAAATCCAAAACTAACAACTCCTTATCATATCTGTTTGTGCTTTGATCGCTTCTCTTACTTCGGAAATGCAACTCGTACAATGTACTTAGAGTTGAAACAACAGGACGCAGAAATCATACAACTTTGATCAGAAATTTCTTTTATGCCCCGATAAACAATAAATCTGTGAACTTTTCGGAAGTCAAGTTCAGTAAAAAAACAACTATTATTAGTGTCAAGGATGAAATCCTTTCGACAAGGCCGCCAGAGGCGTTTAACAAACAACATTTAATTGCAGCCAGCCCGTCGACTCCCGATTTACGATCGGATTTTACGATCAGGCCGTTTGTCGTGAAAATGACGGCATGAAATCAAGATCTACAATTGATATCCGTCGACTGATGGAAATAACAAATGATCCGCTGCAAAAGTTAAGAGAGCAACTCCATGACAGTAACTTCTAAACTAACTGTCAACAGATGGCTCTCTTAACAGTACAGCGATCTATGGAGGTAGCTGCAGAAAGTAATGCAAAGAGGGTTAGCAAAGCTTTCAACAATGAATGCTGCGAAGAAAGCAACATAATACCACCGCCTACCGCTTCGTTTTTGAATTAAAGTTCGCGTCTTTCTTAGCTGTACATTGAATCTAACAATAGAAATATCGGCCAATACATCTCCCACACACTGTTGATGAATCTTCGCCTTCGATTTGAGGACTGTGTAGAAAACCGGTAAACGAAGAGCCTCAAAAACACGCGAAATGAGAAAAACTGATGACGAAACGTTATAAATCAATTTTTGCGTGAATGAGTTTGTCTCCAAGCAAAATTGAAAAGACTTACAAGGAAACAACAATGTTCGTATACAGTACTGAGAAACACAAATTGAAGAGAAAACAAGTGACTGAATTCGATGGGGAAACGCAAGGCATCTCTATTGATGAACTGCAGCGACAGACGATGAACAAACACTCAAGACGGCTCCGCCTTCTTTTAGCACCTTTTGCGGTCGCTGCCGTATTTCATCCTATATTTTTTCCACGAGTCTGTTTTCTGGAAAAGGCGGATCGTCGACGAAAGCCAGTCACTCGTCGGATAGTCGATTGGCCGGGGGACAATTCACGCCTCTCCATCACTGTACTGTACAGGAACTTTGTGCCGTGGAGAAGGAAGAGATGCACTAGAGAGTTTCCATGTACTTCTAAATTGAGAAAACGCGCAGGACAAAGGAGAAAGACGAGTAATTGAAGGACACTGAAGATGGTTCTTGTTTCGGGGTACAGAAACCATTTATTTTTTAATAAAAGGGTTCGGATACGACGTTTCCAAGAAAGTTTACATTTATTGATTTTAAAAGAGCAGAGGAATTACTCTTTGCAGATCTTGTAAACAAGAGAACAATCCACGACTCCCCATCTCAGGTATTATTTGCACTTTGAATCACGATTGGCGGATATGTACCGACACGAGACCAAGACCTGCTAAGAGGGTCATTCGTGAGAGGTCAACTATTGTTTCAGAGAAAACAAGACCGTCGGAAGGTGGCATGAAAAGAATAGGAATTCTGTCGGCGTGCTTTTTTACAATACATATAAAGGGAGCAATAGTTCTACTCTCGGCTCATCCGGGTTGTGAAATGAAAATTCGTAGCCTGGAGGACGTAATAGGGCCAAATGATGGAAATAGCCGAGGGCAGACATGCTGACTTCTAAAATGAGAAGACTGCTCATCCGTTTCTCATAAAATGTTTATGTGGCTATTTAAGACATTCGCTCTCTCTTCCAGAGTCACTTCCAAAACTTGCGACAATGAGTTTCAAATTAAACAAAAATGGCAAGAATCAAGATGAAGGACAAGTGGCGATTAGTATCTAAACGTGTCAATTCCAATGTTCCTCACATTCCCGACAGATGATCAATAATCTTGTCGCGCTCGTCAAGTAAGGAACGTAAACGTCCACCACGATCACGGAAGACGAGATCCGACGTTTTCGATAATAACCGATTTTTCTGGTCCTTTTCCCACAAGAAATTTACAGACTAATTCGTCGCAGGAGTGGTTTCTTGTTCGAAGGTAGATTTTGACGCCCTTTTCCTAATTACCAAATCGAGCCGCGAAAAGATCGGTCAACTCCCCTAATGGATCAGCCAAATGGATTAAAGTCGGAAAGTTCAGAATTATCTGGAAAACCCCACGGAAACCAATTACTACAGTAGCCGAGTCAAGGACAACTACAACAACAAACGAATCATGTTTTGCGATCATATGCACATGCATTCATCCAATTTTCTTTCATTGTTGCATTATTCTCGCTGATCCAATCCATGTTCGGAAGACTACACGTGTTTTCGAGTCGCCAATTGCTCTGACGCGAAGTGCGCCAATCAAGGGCCATGTAAAATCGGAATTGGAGCCAATTGCTTCCTGGTCACCATCTAGTCGATCTGAGGGAATACATACGAAAGAAAATCCGAATGAAAAGTTGTAAAACGAAAACTATGCATTTCCATCGAAATACAAATTTGAAAATTAAGGTTGTATAAAATTTTATGGATAAATTTTATCTACGAGACCTATCGCGCATACTTTGATTGCAGAAACATAGAGGTGACTATAATCGTCATAAAAGAAAGCACGAAGGAATTTCCAGTGATAAGCTTCTTCATTGCACTTTGTTGTCTTGTCAAATTCATCCTTTTATGTCTAAATGGGAAATTTCAGTCCTCTTAGTCTTCCACTGTCGCAACTTAAAGGAAAACAACTTTGTCAAAACGTCTTTTGGAGATGAGTCATACATTAATCCAGAGCTCCTCCAAAATTCATTCGGAATCTGTAAGCCAATTTTGTTGGATATTTGTCTGAACCAGATAATCCGGAAAAACCTCAAGTCCTAATTTTTATTTCCTCGTTTTTAAAGTAGTTTGTCCGGAAAATCAGTTAATAACCATTATGAGTGTTGGAAATATACTTGATTATAAGAAAACCATATTAGAATCAAAGTTGAGACCGTAGGGATCGCGAATTAGATAATTTATTAACCAAATTATAAAAAAGCAACAAAACTGTATGAGCAAACATTCGTGTCGAGAGCAGCGATGATCCCTGTTCAGGATCGCAACAGAAAAACAAATGTTTCTAAAATGGATAGTCGGAAATCCCTAAAAAGGGTTTTTAATTTTGTCGACGCGCGATACATGGAATTTCGCACAGTTATCCTATTCTCTGTTGCAGAAGAACCATCAGTAAATGAACAATGGATTCCGAATAGATATCGATGAGCTAAGAATAAGCTGTAGTTTCAGACAGTAACTAAATAACCTTTTTTGCTGGATGGCTTTATAGATCGACTGTCTGCGAAAACTTGTTTCTGAAGTCCCAGATAAGCGGATTCCATCTCTCTAGAGAAGCTTTGTTTTTTGAAACATTCTGTTATAAACCAGAATCAAGTGGGTCAGCCTACAACTTCAGTCAAGTGCGTGTTTGGAATATCGAATACCGGGTGAAGCAACTTCAAATTTCGGAAGCAACTCGAATGCGATCAAGAAAGAAGTCTTTCGCGAAATCAAACTGTTCTTGCAGCGACCGTTTGTTTTCCTCTTGGTGCATGTTATTGATGAAATCGTCGATAACAAGGTGTGAGGTTCGTTCGATCGGAGGCCTCTTTCATTTTCTGTCTTTCAAAAAATTTGCAGGCGACGGATGCATCATCGTCTTAATCATTGGACTGCGAAGGTGCGGAGACAGCTCTTCTTTCTTTATCGCCAAATTGAGCGCTTTATTTTTGATCCTTAGGAATGAGTTGACACGATTTTATATACCTCATTATACCGTCGACGGAAATCGGGTCCATTTCAATTTTCCAATCGGCAGAAGTACCGAACGCCATTAGTTGGAAATCTGTCCGTGTTTTTCGTCGACGGAATGTGTATGATTCCCGTTTTCTTCTTGTTTATAAATCGACTTGACTCATATTTATCTGCATCTGTCCTCTCCCTTATAAGTTGGATCTGTTTGTATATTCTTCCATGTCTTTCCTCCTCGATAGACTGGATTTTTTGTGTTTACCCATATACAGGTGTTTTTAAAATACGTTTGTCCTATATATTTTAATCTTTGTGATGGTCACCCTGATGGAGGTATAAACGCTCAAAAATGCATTTATTGTTTTCATATAAAACTTCCAGAATTTATCGTGAAAAACAACTGCGTCAAAAATAGAAATTCTCTATGCATTCCAGAACCGCGCTATCATGTGGTTATCCTCGACAGCGTAATCAGTCAATACTTGGACAAGTCATTCCAACATGCTCTGCTGGACGAATTCCCTACATGCCTGGAAGTCTAATGGTCAAACCAACTCGCATATCGCGCACCGCTCATAACTGTCTGGGTTGCGTCCCAGAGCGATTTTGCAATGATTGAAAACATTCGAACGCGGATGCAACTTGTTTCTTTTTCAGCAATGGATTCCGAACACATATAATGAGTCACTGCTTGATTTTCTCATTGCATCTGCTTTATTGGTCGGAACGAGTGTTTTATCATTTTTATATGGAATACGTCTGTCCCCGTCTCTTACGTTTTGACATTGCGGATTTGGGTTTCGTTGGCGATTTTCTCTATTATCATGCGCGATTAGTTTCATTATATCGTGTCCTTTTGAAATCCTCGTGATTGAATTCATTTTCATATATTAAAGTTCCAGGTCGTCAGTGTTCGTACTTCTGCTTTCATTGCCGAACTTCGGTCAATGATAGTGTAGGGGGGAATGCGGCAATGCCAGTTCAGCAACCCTTAAAACCCGGAAATCTTAAGGATCCATCAATAGCTGCTTTATTTTCCACGAAAGATCCTGAGCAACGTTACAGCGACCTTCGAGAAATCGGCCATGGATCGTTTGGTGCAGTCTACTTTGTACGTTTCCAGCTTTACGAACTCTCTTAAAATCCGTTTTCTAGGCTTTGGATCTTGATTCAAATGAGAATGTCGCGATTAAGAAAATGTCCTTTTCTGGGAAACAAGCCACCGAAAGGTGGGCAGACATTGTTAAGGAAGTCGGCTTCTTGAAGAAGATTCGTCATCCCCATATCGTTGAATATCGAGCATGCTATTTGAAGGACCAGACGTGCTGGCTTGTTATGGAATATTGTGTTGGATCGGCCTCGGATATTGTTGAAGTTCACAAAGGACCTATTTACGAAACCGAAATCGCTGCTATCTGTCAGCAAGCCTTGGCTGGCTTGGCTTACATCCATGAAATCCACAGAATTCATCGCGACGTGAAAGCAGGAAACATTCTTCTTACAGACAGCGGAATAGTCAAGCTCGGTGAGTTGATTACTATCTTGAAGCTGTATACTGAACCATTGTTTCAGCTGATCTCGGTAGTGTGTCGGCCAAATGTCCTGCTCAGAGCTTCGTCGGAACCCCGTATTGGATGGCCCCTGAAGTTATTCTGGCGATGGACGAGGGACACTACGATCAGCGGGCCGATATTTGGTCCTTCGGAATTACGTGCATTGAACTTGCCGAGAGAAAGCCCCCATTCTTCAACATGAATACAATGTCTGCTCTTTACCATATTGCTCAAAACGATCCCCCGAAACTTCAACCTGTCTCGCCGAATGGAGACCTTGCTCCATGGTCCGATAAATTCACTAATTTTGTCGAACAATGTCTCAGGAAGGATCCGGAGCAGAGACTTTCAACCATGGCGTGTCTCAATGTATGTTTTTTAGTTTTTAGTTCCCATCCAATAGCTATTTTAGCACACGTTTGTTACTGATTGTCATTCTCCCAGCGTCATCCTTGAACTCATTCGTCGTACAAAACGTGTAGTTCGCGAACTAGACAATTTCCAGTACAAAAAAATGAGGAAACTGATGTATTTGGATGAGCAGCAAGGAGCAAACTCTCTCATTGTCGCTGGAGGTATAGATGGAATAAGTATTGGTAGTCATGAGGAAACAGGCGAGGATGAGAATGTATCTGTACATAGTGATGCTGTTCATGGCGAGACCTGTAGTTCTATCAGTGAAACTTCCGGCCATTCCAGTCGTGTACCCAGTAAACGAGCTATTCGGCCCCCGTTCTCCAACGTTATTGGGCGACTACAAGAAGAGAGTGATCACCAAGAAGGCAGTTCCGAAACAACACCAGTGTCCAGTAGTGGAGTAAGCAGTAGTTGTAATCTCATATACATGCAACTGTTTTTCAGAACAATCGTACAATTATCAGTATTGGCGAAGGCGAGAGACAACAGGAATCGGTCGGCGACACGAGTACTGATCCAACAATGTCGAGTGAGCAAAGTAATTCGCCTCCATCGACTCTCGGCATTTCCCTCTTCCACGAGAACATTTCCAAGGTGATTATTTACGAGTATAACAATTCACGGTTGATGTGTTTCAGGAAGACGCTATTAACACTCTGAGAAGAAACAAGTTTTCTACTCTTAGAACTACAAAGCTTATTTCACGCGAAGTTGAAGCTCATCGGACTGAAAATAATATTTACGAGCAAATGTCCGGCTACAAAAGACTTCGTCAAGCTCATCACAAAGAAGTTCAACAACTTGATGAAAAACTCAAGATTGAATCTGACCAACTAAAACTCAAATTGGAAAAAGAGTACGATCATGCTGTGGCCCAATGTGAAAAAGAACTAACTAAATTGAGACAAGCTCAACAGACTGAATTAGATAAACGTCATAGACAAAGCGAGGAGGAACTTCGGAAACTCTCGAAAACAAGGAAAAGTAATAACGAACATGAGTTGAAAACATTTATCAATGTCCAGAAGAAGGAGTACCGTCATAACAAGGATCAGGAAAAGAATAACCTGAAACAACAGAATCTGCCCAAGTCACAGTATGAAAGCATGATGAAATCCACAAAAGCTGAGCTTATCCGGCAGAGGAATGAAACTGAGCTCAGATTCCGTGAAGAACTTGAAGCTAGATTTAAGGAAGAAATATTGAATCTTCAAAAACAACAAGTTTTTGCTCATCACGATTTGGAAAGTAGATTGTTGAAGGAAGTAGGTTTCTTGCTTGTTGATTTTTATTTACTTTTGCTTTTAGGAATTAAATATGCGTGCTAAGCAGATTGAGTACCTTCACTCCATTTTACGACGACATCATTCCTTGACACGTCAGCAGGAACAATCCCAACTTGATGAAGTTGAGAAGCTCAAGAGAAGACATATGACGATTCAACATGACTCAGAGTTAAGTAACCAAAATGACTATACTCGTCGTACATTAGATGATCTCAAAAAGACCCATGCCCTTCAGAGTAAGCAACATCCAAGAGAGTTGAAGGTCAGGAATAGGAGTGGTTTTTTCTTTTTAACGATGTCTTTTAGAATAAGGAAGCTTTGATACGGAAACAATTCCGTCAAGCATGCAAGATACAAACTAGACAGTTCAAAGCATATCAGGCTCAATTGGTACAGAGTGTCTCCAAAGAAGAACAAAAGGAACTAATCAGTAAGTTGAAATCTGAGCAGACGAGGAAAATTGCTGATTTGGCCGAACAATATGAGAGGTCCATCAAAGAAATGATGTCAGAACAAACGGTTAAATTGGAGACCTGGCAAGAGGATGAGTTAAAGCAAATTTCTGAGAAGCTTACGAATGAAATGAATGAGTTGCGGGCTTACCAAGCTAAGCAACGGAATCTTTTTGAAAATCAATGTCAGAGGGATCGTAGAGCCATGCAAGATCGGATTAACCATCGTCAATCCATGCTCGAGAAAAGAGTAAGAGTTTCGAGTTCTTTTTTCTATGGATGGAGTTATTTTCAGATGTCTGAAGAACTTACAAAGTTCGAAACTGATCGCGAAGAACAACTTCGGGTGATGAAGGAGAGACATGCACGTGAAATGAGTTCTTTTGAATGTTCTCCATCTCCTTCGAGTACGGGATCGTCACATGTCATTGCGAATAATTGTAAATCAGGTTCTCAGTTTAGCAGCTCACCTTCAGGGTCACATTCCTCGTCTTCGCAATTCAAGTCAACCGGGACTCAAATTTAGAAAGCGCAACCATGATAATTTCTTTCATTTCTTATACCCATGCAGACTGTGACCTTACCTCACTTCTAAATGCCATCTTAGATTTTCTATATTCTTCGAAGTTATCATTCCTATTATTGTTGTGCCTTTTCGAATGGGTCTCCATTTACTTTTTGAGGTTTCCAAATTATGGTTACTCTTACGGGTTTCCTAATGATTACGGTAGCTCTAGCTATCATCGAGAGTTGTTCGATTAAAATAAACTGTTTTTTAAATACTTGATGTATTTTGAGATCTGAAAAATGAACCTTTTTCGGAGGATAACAAACAAGAGAAGCGCAAAACTGTCGGCAGAAAGCCTCATCGCTACCAATTGAAGAAAGAAGAGAGGCCGAACGCACACTACCCACAATTTTGTGTCCACTTCAATTGTGAGTCGCAAGAAAGCCTCATTTCTTATGTCGAAGAAAATAGGGTTTAGGACGAATGCGGCAACGACAGACTACGCTGACTTCTTATTTTTAATGCCAGAGGGAAGGTTTTGCGCGTTCTCAGTCGAGAAAATTTTTGGCTATGCCTATGGCTAGTTCCCTCAGAGCTTAGTCCTGGCTCTGTCGTCGCCAATTGCTCTCAGCTGTTTACGTAGAGAAAAGTTGTTCTTCTCTAGTCCTATTTATTGATTTGTTTGCGCTCCTGAAACATTGGTCGCAACCAATTCTTTTGTTATTCTCCCATAGTATTATTGCTTTTAAAATTAATGAAATTGTTTCCACAAAGTTGTATTTTGTCGATATATAAAATTGTCTGGCTGTCGCTTCCGCGCGAGCTTTATTCATTTCCCTCAAGTACGAGATGGATTCAGTCGATAAAAATTCCGCTTTTGGCAGCCGTTGCTAGTGGCTGTTCTAGTTATGTTATTGTAAAAGTTAGAAATGGAAATTTTCGTCAAATCTGTTCGGGATAGATTTCCGGACTTTTCCAGGAACTGAAAATTCGAGGTTCCTCATATTGGTTCCGAAACTATGTTATTATGGAAATTAAGTGTTGTTCTGCGAAATTGTCTCGAAAAACTCCCAGAATTATAATTTCTAGATGTCATTTCATAATCACATGATTGTAAAAGTTGAAAATGAACGTTTTGCGGTTTTCTCAACACAGCTTCCCGTAACCTAGAAACTTTCCAGTCTTCCAGTTTCAGATATTGATTTCAGTTCTCTACTGAATTCCGGAAGATTCTGATAAAACAAAATTCCATATTTTCGTCATTTCTCTAAGTTTGTTGCGGTTTTCCATCACGTACTTGTATCATTTTCCCCGAGCAAGACGAACATCTAGTTTTATTCCAATTGTTGTCAGAGTCAGCGTGCATTCTTCGTCCATTGACCTAATAAATCCATACAGCCTGCCTCACATTGGATAACTTTGGAAAAGCTTAGAGTGCACCGCTTTATTAATTTTCGAGTGTCTTCTATTTCCGTTTTTCCAATAAGTGTCTTCGGATCTTGTTTTCATGCTTTGCCAATCATTTTCAGGTCAATTAAAATTTCCCTAAAATTGCTTTCACCTGTTTCGTTTCTGACCAGACAATTTTTTTATTTTTCTCAGAAAAATTATGAATGAATGCATGGGGATTTTTCTAGCTTTGAACACGGAGTTGCTTTTCTGGCTTTAGACATGAACTTGTTTTTTGAATTTGTATATAAGCTTGTCTTTCTGGCTTTGGAAACAAACTTTTTTCTCTAACTTTGGATACGAAGCCGCTTTCCTGGATTTGGCTATGGATTTTTTGCTGGATTGGAATGGGAACTCTATTTTCTGACTTTAGATCTGGATTTTTTTTTCAACTTTAAACGCGGACTTTTCCGAATTTGTACTTGAAGTTGATTTCCTGGATCCGGGTATTAATCCTTTTTTCTGGACTCGGAGTGCACTTTACTGTCTAGCTTTAAGTATGCACTTTTTGTCTGCATTGGTATGTGGACTTTTTCTTTTTTGTAGCTGAACCGTTGGCATAGCCTTAGATATAAACTTGCTTCCTAGTTTTGTATCTGAATTTGCGCAGACCTCAGGATTTAGACGACAGACGTCAGAAAAGTTGTCTACACAGAATAAGTTGATGTTCGTTGGCCAATCCGTCACCCAAGGAAAAGGAAGTTGACGAGGAACGCCCAAATGAGAACCACTCCCTTTTATTTCGCGACGACCCCGAATTTTGCTTTTTTCCCATAGACGAGATTCTTTGATTTTTTATCCTCGTAAATTTTACAGTTTATTGTTCTTTATCATCTCGTATTGAAGATATTTGTTTTAAGAAAGAGCTTTGAATCATCTAATGTGCTACTTTCTACATTTTTAAAGGTTAATTTAGGGTTTATTTTGGCTATTATGGACGGATAATTTCCGTATTTTCCGGTCGTATTATTTCAATTAAGGAAATTTGGAATTTTCTAGAAGGTCCGAAAAATCCGTTTCGGAGTAATTTCATAGAGATAATTACTTTTAATTTTTATAACAATCGAATCTAGTCCGAAGTCACTTCATAATTGATATTCAAGAATATTACTAATTTCTCGTTGTAAAATGGAGACTTCTTTTCCCAAAAGCCAATCTACAGAAACAAAAAAATTTCAAATCCCTCAGGCGTTAATTATAAACTTCAGATTGTTACGAGCCATTTTTGATTCGTGGTTTTCAATTTTGATTCTTCTGAAACATAATTTCCAGCTTGGACGATAATATTAACCTTAGTCGCTCAATATTAATTTCCTCGTGGCAGCTGTAAAATGACCAAAGACGAAATAGTCGAAAACGATAAAGTAAGTGTTTAATTCAGCATTTTCTGAACTGGTTTTAAAATCTATTAAACCGATCTTTTCGATTTAGATCACTCTAAGACTAATCCCTGCAAGTGCCCGTACACATGAATTCCAATTTGCTCCTTCAACATCGGCAGCAGAGGTCTGTCAGCATGTTTTCGACAACTGGCCATCAGGTTAGAAAATAAAAAGTACAAAAGTAAAGTAGAAAACATTTTCCAGATTGGGAAGACGATAGAGTAGCTGTTGCTTCCTTGTTAAAGCTGATTTACCACGGTCGATTCCTCCACGGGAGCGTAACATTGAGCGCCTTGAGTCTGCCTGTGGGGAAGGTTACGGTCATGCATCTCGTGACCAGAGAGAATCTTCCCGAGCCCAACAGCAGCGGTTTGTTTTTTAAATAATTAAAGCGAATAAAAGATCACTTTCAGATAGTATTAAAAAGGCCAAACGTAGTTCTTGTTGTCGATGCTGTATTTGCTGAAATATTCGAGAAATACCAAAAATGTGATCTATCGGGATTCTATGAATAACGAATTTCCGAGCATCTTTGTTTTTTAATCAAATTCCACGCTTTGACGGGTGCAGAATTTCCCGCAGCGACAAAAGAGCATTATTTTTTCCAAATTGAAGGGAAACGCCCTGATTTTTCTGGCAACAACAAGTGATAATTTGCTCTAGTCAAGTTCTCGACTACTGTAAATCAACGTATTTCGAAATTATTCCTCGATTATGCATTTAGTCTATTATCAGTTTTTGTTTTTACCGGTAAACGAACTGCAACTTCTTCCAGCGGCATGTAAATCCGTCTTTCGATTTGAAGCTGAAATTTCCTGGCTTTATTTTCCTTTCCTAATGTCGTTCTCGTACAAAAGATGTAAAAACTTGGTCATAATTTTTCAAATTTAAAGTAACTTAAAAGTTGATAAGCCTTCAAGACTGATACTGTTGTTGTCGAAAATTAATTTCTCCTTTGCAATATTGAATTAATTGTTCCTGTTTTAAAAAGATATGGCGATAAACTATGTAATTTCCTGACAATGTTGAATGATAAACAATCTTTATGAAAGAAAACTTCCGACATGTTTTATTGAAAATTCACAGTTGTGGTTTTTTGCTTATTCACAGACTAAAATATTTAAATTATTAAAAAAAGTGACACGAAGTATGATGTATAATGAGCTTCCGGCAGTAGCAAATTCATTCGCTCGTCTCCATGACCATTTTTCGTTATTCGTCGAGTAGAATTATCGTTTCCTATGCTATCTGTCGAGATGACATTCTAATTTTAAACTAATGATTCCGTCTGGAGTTGGTACTTAGAATTGTGTTTTTGAATATTGTTGGGGTTAACGTTGGCTTCAAGGATTAATAAGATTCTGAATTTATTAATATCACGGAGTTTCGAAGCTATAACAGGTGTATTTACCTTCAGCAAAGATAAAATGGTTTAATAGAAAATTGTGAATATAATGTATATTTAAGTCTCTCTTTGTCACACCTTACTGGAGCTGCGATTTATTTTGAAGATAAAGCAAAATTATAGCAACAGAAGAACAGCTGAAAAAACAAGGAATATATATCGAATTCATTATGTTTGTAGATTAACACATATTGGTCATTTGAGGAAGAGCTGCTCATGGCGATGGTATTAGAAGGAAATATTACTTCAGAAGTTGAGATTAAAAGAGAAGAGGAAAGAATAATTTATCAGATGACGACGTTGGATTGAGTTATCTGAGACAGGAACAAAATCGAAAATTAATGATGTTTTTAAATTTTCAGAAATTATTTCGTATTAGTATTTGTTCGCGTAATATTATAATCCACCGCACTTAATTGATCTAATTACCTACGTTTTAGACATAAAAATAGACTACTGCTTCCGCTAATAATTTTATAATTTCTATAAAACCCGTATTTATTTTTCAAGACTAACACTGTGCAAAAGATGAAGAAACTAATTGGCATCCAGTGGATCCGAGCGATCGCAATCCTGGCGGTCCTGGGATTCCATTTGTTTCCAGATAGTTTCCCTAACGGATATCTTGGAGTAGATCTGTGAGTATAACACCAATGAAGTGAAAAATGAAGATAAAATTCTTAGATTCTTCGTTGTTAGCGGTTACTTGATGACCAAGATAATCCATAGATTGTCTGAATCTCTGGAATTCAAGAAAATCCTCAGTACTTTTTATCGTCGTCGTTTTGTTAGAATCTTCCCAAATTACTTTTTCATGTTATTTTACACCATCATTTTCGGGAGATGGTTTCTCAAGTTTTCTGACTTTGAATATCTACGAAAAGATTCTATCTGGGCTTGTTTCTTCGTCATGAATCTGAAGCCTATCTTGGAACAAGAAAGCTACTTCAAATTGGTCGGTACAAATTAAATAATAACAAGTATAATGATCTTTTTAGACAAGTTCATTCGAACCGTTGTTACACACTTGGTCGTTGGGAGTGGAAATTCAATTTTATATTTTCGCTCCTTTTTTGTTTTATACTCTTTGTTTATCCTCGAAGCAGATTTATCTTGTTGTTATTTTTATCATTTTATCAATCTTCTATCAAATTTTTTTGGGCACATCCCCAGAGGCTTTCCAATTAATAGTCTGTCGCTTGTGGCAGTTCCTGACAGGATCGTTGGCGTTCTATATTTCTCAAGATGACTCTTCGGTTTCTGTCATTGCAGAACAAAATAATAAGGAAGAGGAGTCGATGCTTAAAAAAGAGAAAAAAACAAACTTTATACAAGAATTTACGGCGTTATTAATCACGTTGTTCATCTGCTTCTTTCCGATAAATATCACAGAGTTGTGGATAGTCTGTGCGCTAAGGTCATCCGTAACATTCTTAACAGGATATTTGATCCTAAGAGAAGACCTGTTCGCGAATTTCAAGGATAATGTATTCAACCGAATGATAACCTATATTGGGGACATCTCTTATTCAATATATTTGTCTCATTGGCCGATTATTGTACTTTCTCGATATTTTGGTTACGACATTACTCCTTACGGTATGTGTTCCTTTCCTTCATATTTTACCTAAAATTTTAGGTCTTTATTTTGTTGCATTGTTTATCGCAATTTGTTCAATTGTACAGTACGAGTTCTTCGAAAAGTTCTTCCTCAACCGTTCAACGCTGTATTCTGTTATTTCTGTTTTCTTATCCATTATCGGGATATTTCTGTTGACTGCTACATCACGCTCTGTGCAGCACAACAGTATTATAATAGTAGATCCAGAACCAATCTCCATCAAAAGGGCTATAGAAATCAACGAACAACTCCAGAAAAAATGTATCGAGTTCCCTGTTCCATGTAACAAGGACAAAGTTATTGAGGACATATTATTTAAGCTTCCTCCAGACGACTCTCTTCAAGGAAGATGTGTTGTAGATGTAGGATTTTGAATAGAGAATAATGAATCTGAAATATAAAGTAATTTATTTTTAGCTAAATGAAAATGGACATCTGACGGCAGTGGTTATGGGAAACAGTTATGTTAGCAGACATGTCGGTGTGATTATTGAGGCTTTGAAGAGTTCCAATGTTGGAAATCAATTTAAAAAATTCTATATTGTCAGCAGGAAAGCGTGTCCTTCGTTCGATTCTACACTCGATAGACAGAGTTCCCAATGGCAATGTCCTCTGGGTAAGGGACTGATGGTGAAATTCCTGCAAAAAGTAAAGCCAGATTTATTACTTCTACTGAATCGACTTGATCACGTCTATGGCTTCACCATGAAATTCAATTCATTTGAAACGGACCTCGTAACACAAAATTTGACCAATGATTTATTAAGCATGGCTAATGTATCAAGAAAAGTAATTGTTATTCAAGACCATCACTCGAACGGGAACTATATGCTAACTTCAGCAAGCCCTTTACCTCAAATCCTATCAGTAAATCCAAACTTTTCAAGACCAACTATGGAGAGAAAGTATGTGGATGAACAGCTCAATAGTACATGGGTCAGGATGAAAGAAGCAACAAATCATTGTGGAAATTGTGACATTTTAGAGATTAGAGATGTTTACTGTAACAAAACAACATGTGAAGTATACGATGGGAAGAATAACATAGCATATTTTTGTGATGCATCTCATATGACTGAATATGGAGCAGCAAGGATATTACCTGCGTTGACAAAAAAAATCAACGAAGTTATGAAAATATAGATTCTTAGAATAGAGAATTGGATTCAATTATTATATGTAATCCTTTACATAGTATTATGCAATATTTCAGACGATGGTATATCTTTCAATCATAACTCATTTTAAAGCTTTAATACCAGAGATATGAGAGTATGAACAACTCTATATTTTTCAAATCTATTATCTGAATCTCTATCTGTTTCTCCGAACATTCCATCCCAGAATTTATGATGAAAAAACGTTCCATGACATATTGTAATAAAGAGTATTTTCTTAATAAATATATTGTTTTCACATTTGCGTACAAGATGATTTATTCTCCCACAGAACAACGAATTACCCGAAAATACATTTACATTGAGTAATTATTTTTGCAAACATCTTGTGACGTATTACTGCGTACTTGAGGTAATCGAAATCGATTGTGGAATTTCCGGCTTGAACAAGAGCCCACAGGGCCCAGAAAAAGTGAGCAGCCTAAAATCGAACTTGGTCATATTATTCCCGGAATTTACAACTTACAGCTTCAAAAAATGGAACTGTCGAAAGCATTTCATCGACTTCTTCCTGAACAGGATCTCTATTTAAGAAATAGAGTAAGTACTTCTGTATGAAAATTTGTTGTTCTTCTTTGCTTGGATGTAAGGAATAGTCTGGTTCATCTACTCCTGCATACTCACAAAAGTGATTAGCGATGTCGAATAATTGATAATTTGCGTCAGCGTACTCGTAGTCGATGAAGTTCACTTTATCTGTAATTTAATACTAGTATTAAATCTATTTCGAAGAATAAACCTACCATTGTTCTTATCGTATAGGATATTGTTGATGAGTAGATCGTTGTGGCAGAAGACGACTGGCTGATTCAGAGCCGTCAGAAGCTGTTTCAGATGCTCGAATTGCTCCGTTAAATCATTGCTTCCAAAATACCTTTGATAAAGAACGTTTTCCTTATCGGTTTTGAATGATTTAGGAATGTTTTCTAGGAATTGCCTCATTTTATCGAGAATAAATGGTTTTTCTCCCGTCGTCAGAGGCACTTGATGCATCCTAGCCATAGCATCACAAATCTTACTGTAACTTTAGTTCTGAAAATCCGAAATCCCAAATAAACTCACTCTACGATTTTGGGTTCTCTGACAGATTTGCAGTCGATGGGTTCACCATCGAGATAACCGCAGACAATCCCGTTGGAAAACTTTGCGTGCAAGGGGGCGGCAATCCCAACTTTTTCTAGTCGGGAAATTGTTTTCAACTCACGCAATCTAAAGGATATTGTTGAGAATTCTGATAAAAAACACAACTTGCCTGTCGATGACTTTTTCAGTGTTCTTGCCAAAGACTCTGAAAACGAGGTGCTCCGCAGGTTCTGCAATGTGGGTGACTTGAAAGACACGGTTTGTGATTCCGTTGCTGAACGTCTGAAATGGAAATTGGGATTTCCTCTCTTGCAGAATTTAATTCACTCACTTTGAAGCTGATGGACTCTTCTCTCCATTCTGGTCGAAGATCTTTGATTAACATAAGGGTTTGCTTCTGAATCAGCTCCTCATCGACTAAGTCGATTTCGACATTACTGTAATTTTTCACAAATCCGTTTTCATCTGAAGCCATAGCTAATCTGAAAAAAATCGTAATTTCCTTTTTCGAAATTTCCCGCATCATTCAAAAATAACTCGCTGATGACCTATATTGGACCCTCTTGACCTTTTAAAAATAATTGAATCATGCTTATATTTCAACTCAAATGATCTTCTTCAATTTTATGTCTCATTTCACTCGCAATGGACCCAATAATGAAAATGCTCTTAAATTTCTTCGGCGGCATTGTTAACGCCTCCGGCAGTGTCTACCCTGAGGAAGCCTTTTCAAACACTATGCATAGAGCCTTGGTGGGTTTAAATTTCTCCCTCGAGGATTTTTGGTCATTTTTTGGCAGAAATACGCGATTCTCGCTTAGGAGCATCGGTTCCTCTACCAATTCTCGACAGCAAAAAGATTTTCGTTTCCCACTCCTTCAATCACTAACGAATGGAGTACTTCGGCACAAAACTACTCTCGACAATTCCTCTTACTCTTTTGACTGGAGTGAGCTTCCGGTTCATACAGGGAAGCAAATCCTTGCACAGCCTCAGGCGTCCACCGTTAAATGTTCGCGAATGGCCTATTTACCAATTTGCCCAAAAAACAGGAAAATAAATATAGGTTTATCTAATATTTACTTAATTGATGATTTTTCACGTCTACAAACAGTAGCTTACTTTTAACTGCAATTTTCGGAAAGTTACAAAGTGTTTTGGAGTTTTACAAAAACACAAAAGCAATATCCAACAATTCTTAACTCAACTAGGAAACTTGAAATTATTGTAGTTATTTCGGCGAGTTTCTGATTTTTAATTTACATAATAATTGTTATACTCATTTTTAATAACGAATTACTCCTCGATTTAATATTCCATGATTATGGGTTTAGATTGTTTTCGAAGTTTAATAATTCTTAATTGGAATTTATTATTAACTGTGCGATTTTGGTTATTTATTACGAAACAAGGACGAAAGGAAATGAAGCGTTTAAGTCTTTGCATTCTCGAAAACCCTCGTGGAAATTCTCCAAAAAATCTACGCCATTCTACAATTTTTACCAATTTCCAAAAAAACAAGTTCCTTTACACTTTTAGTTACTACTTTTAAGTGGTCTCCGGATTGCTAAATTCCGAAATGTTTCTGGCTTTGTTCCAGAATACTTCTAAATGTCATTTTAAGTTTTCACGAATGCCATTGCTGTTTCATCAATTTCTATGATGCGCGAGCGTGCTAAAAAATTTTTCTCCAAAAGGCGACGATGACGGCGACAAGCCAGATAGCTAGCTTACTATGTTATACAGTCCTGATGCCGGGCTTTTCGTCCGTGCGGCAGTCGACGAAGCATGAAAAGCGCAGAGAACTGGTCTCAAGAAGTCAACGTTCTGAGCAGAGAAAGAGAATGTCCCAAATATTTTCGTATATGCGCGTCGAGAGATGCACAGACAGCAGTCTGAGGGCATTTTCCTCGTTCTTTTCGCCTTCTACGGCTCGAAGCCACATTTGCCTCAGCTGGCCGTCGACTGAGTCGATATTGCCCAAGCTGTCCTAGTCTCCAGTGTTCAGTTGGAAAATTTCGCGCTGTTCAACTTCTTTTTCAAAATTCTTATTATTTTTTTGACACATTATTAATCATTTTGCCGAAAACAATATTTACTTAAAACGCGTTCCGAGTTTTTCTTAAAGTTGAATATCATTTTTAAGTAGCCTTACATCAGAAATCAGTGTATTAATTGTTTTTTACTCAAAAACATTTTCGCCGATTGCGGGTCCAAAGACAACTTGCCGGATTTCTCGGCTTGTCTATGTTTGATACGATCAAGGATGTTCTAGGTGAGTTTTCTCGAGAAACTTAAAAATATAAATTGGTAGGAATCTAATTTTTGGATCATATTTCTGACATCCGGACGCCAGAAGGAATTCGCAACAGACCTTTTTCGTAAATTGGGCTCTGTGATTCCTCCATCAAGTCTTGGAGACAATTAAATTCGACGTAAAAAATTGACGTAATTAAAAATTATAGGCGAGCTCAATTCACGGATAAATGCAATCAACGAAGAATTAAACGCGAAAATGAGTGGCCAAACCACGACCTCGATGAACGGGGCTCCGTCTGCTCCCGGATCGGCCAGGGAGTCCAACGGCTCCAACGGATCCGCTCACAAAAACCTGGGATCCATGGCGAATTCCGCTTCAGCTCAAGTTCAATACTGCGGGCCATACAAGTTGGAAAAGACGTTGGGCAAGGGACAGACAGGTAAGTACAAATCGAAAATAACGGAAAAAGAAGAACTTTTATCTTATCACGAACAAAGAACAAATTCTTAAGCACGTGGTTTTCAGGTTTGGTCAAAACGGGGACACATTGTATTACTGGTCGCAAAGTTGCCGTTAAAATCGTGAATAAAGAAAAACTGAACGAGTCAGTTTTACAAAAGGTGAGGCAATTCACGTTTGAAAAAATGAAAAATTAACAAGTCGTTTCGCTCATTTCTGCCCTCAGAGAAGGACAGAGCTCTTCTTGAAAGTCGTTATCACAGAAATCAAAAGCGAAATTTCCACGGGATTTTCTCGCGACGAATTTCCAGAATTCGGGGTTTCAGGAGTTTTCAGAATCTAATTAGTATTTCTAAAATTCCGGGTTTTCTATTTTTATTCCGGAAAATTCCACTTAATTCTGGACGATTTTATTTAATTTTAAAGATGAAAAACTAAAGCGCGGTCTCACTTCCTTCCCTTCTGAGAGAACAAAGCTCTTCCTGAAAAATGACGTGTCGAACTAGATGCAATCTAATGGTTTCAGGTGGAAAGAGAAATCGCAATCATGAAATTGATTGAGCATCCTCACGTGTTACATCTGTACGATGTTTATGAAAACAAGAAATATCTGTATGTTCATAATTAGAAAAAAACCACCTTAGACAAAATAATTTCAGATACTTATTACTGGAACACGTTTCTGGAGGAGAGCTTTTCGATTATCTCGTCCGGAAAGGAAGACTCATGGCGAAAGAAGCAAGGAAATTTTTCAGACAAATTATATCTGCTCTTGATTTCTGTCATGCTCATAATATTTGCCATAGGGATTTGAAGCCGGAGAATCTTTTGTTGGACGAAAGAAACTGTATCAAAGTAGCGGATTTCGGGATGGCATCTTTGCAAGTCGAAGGATCCATGCTCGAAACTAGTTGTGGTTCTCCCCATTATGCCTGTCCAGAAGTCATCAGAGGAGAAAAGTATGACGGAAGGAAAGCCGATGTATGGAGCTGTGGAGTTATTCTCTACGCTCTTCTCGTCGGGGCTCTTCCGTTTGATGACGACAACCTTCGGAACCTTCTCGAAAAAGTCAAGAAGGGCGTTTTCCATATCCCCCATTTTGTACCAGCAGATTGCCAAAATTTGCTTCGGGCTATGATTGAAGTCGATCCTCAAAAAAGAATCTCGGTTTGGCAAATTTGTTGAGAGTTGATTCCATTTTGCTTTTTCAGCTTCAAGATGTTTTCCGTCATCCCTGGGTTGCCGGAGGTACTCGGGGGGAGCCGGAACTCGAGTTGCCCATGGGTCAAGTCGTTCAAACTCATATTCTTCCTTCTGAGGACAGTATTGATCCTGATGTTTTCCGACACATGAACAATTTGGGATGTTTCAAGGATAAAGAACGCCTTGTCCGAGAGCTGTTGTCTCCGAAACATAATACTGAGAAAATGGTTTCTGACATTTTATTTACTCAGTTTTTTATATTATTTGACATTTCAGGTATACTTTCTCTTACTCGACCGGAAACGCCGCCGACCAGCTCAGGAAGACGAAACCGAAGTCGTTTTGAGGAGCTCAAACCACAACCTAGATCCTCCGAGAAAGAGAACCGATACTTCGAAGACAAATAGATATGCATATGGATCCATAAGCGAAGGTTCTCCTATCAATCCCAGAAAAACTTATGGAAGATACAGTAGGAACAGACATAGCTCTCTGGGAGGGTCTCCTAATGGGTCTCCAAGGTCGAGTCTTCATGGATTCTACCAACCGACACCTCTTAACACGAGTACAGTGATTACTTCAACGAGTCAAGCTGCTTCTACAGGAGATGACCGTCGTGGGTCTTCTTCTGCCAGAAACAGTTACCATTATTACACTCAACCCGTAGATCCTGCAGCTTTAGCTACTGCGACGAGGAATGCGAAATCCAGGAGGGAACCTCCGTCGGCAGTCATCGCCAACGCAAGACAAGTCGGATTAGTCAACGACAGTCACACAAGCGAATCGATGAATTCCTCATCTGTAATCGGATCAGCAGCTTCTTCCTCGAATTCTCTTGCTTCCGGCGGCAGTACTGCCAATGTGAATTCTCCCAGCGGCCCATGGCGTTCTAAGCTGTCGAATATTAAAAATTCATTTTTGGGGACACCCCGTTTCCATCGAAGAAAGCTCAGTGCTGGAAGCAGTACTGGGGAATCAGACAACGAGGAAAGCATGATGTTGGACACCTCCGAGTACGCTCAGTAAATCTATTTTTTGATTAATAATATAGAGAAATGATTATTTTTTTCAGTTTGGTGAAGAAATCGTGGTTTGGATCCTTGACTTCCGGAATTGGAATCGAGAGAGACGACGTCCAATGTGTTCCTGTAGAAGGAAAATCCCTGAATGGAATCAAAGCAGAACTCATAAGGACGTTCTTAACGGTAATGGGAATTTATTTAATTAATAATTTCTGACCTTATTATTTCTAAAAGATCTTCTTTTAATGATTTTTTAATTCAATGCTTTTAAAAAAGTTTATTCAATAATTCTCAAATTCAATTTCTCAACAAAGCTTTATTCAATAATTCTCAAATTTAATATTTCCGAAAAAAGTCTATGCAATCATTTTTAACTTTATTATTTCCAAGGAACTTTTATCCTATAGTTTCTAATCTTGTTATTTCCAGATCCATGAGTTGAGCCATTCCGTTGTCGGACAGAACTCATTCAAAGTGGAATACAAAAGAGGTCCAGCGGTCGGTGGAGGTGTTTTTTCTCGGGGAGTCAAGATGCAAGTGGACATTATTGTCAGTGCCCAATCAGAATCCCCTGACAGGCCTCTCTATGTAGTCCAATTCACTCTGTTAGCAGGTCCAACTCGTAGGTTCCGAAGACTAGTGGATCACCTCTCGGCTGTCCTTCAGAGTAGTAGTCAACGGTAAGTACTGCTTCTAGAGCTGGCTTCAGCTTGTTGCTTTCACATATTCCAGCACTGAACGCGCTCAACAAGCTCAGCTTATGGTTAGACCACGTCGATTGTCGGATTCCTCCGTGAGTAGTGTCTGTTCAGACAACGAAAGCAACTTCGCGAATACCCCCGGTATGTCGGCCAGTGTGTCGCCACACGTTCGAACTCCAAATGTAAGTGTCCTTTCATGACAGCTGGATCCATACAGACACTTCCAGGATCGAGGAGAGTCTCGAAGTTACATGTGTTCTCGAAGTGGCAGCTCAGCTTCCAACGCGGGTGTCTCTTCCAGCGGAGCCAAGGGTTCTCGTCTGGAGCAACAGGGTTATTCTGGCGGTTCACTCCGGATTTCATCGACTAGTAATTCAGCTAATAACGGTGAGTTCTTGATAGCTTACTTAACGTGATCATTCAGCATCTTTATAACTTACATTTCGTCGTACCTTAGTTTTGCTAGCTTTTTGCTTTTGAAGATAATATAATTTTGCTTTGGTCTAAAATTATTCAATTTACGCCATTTTACAATTGCTTGGAGCTCGTTGTAGAATTTTTGAGTTTTGTAGCGAAGAGTTCGAGTGCTCGTCGGAATACAGCCGGAGCTGTTCTGGATGACCTGGGCGAGGGGTTGAACGTCACTAATCTCGCCTTCGATCAGCGTCCTCAACATGCAGTAATGCAACAAAGAGTTTTCCGTCCATTGATGGAAAGTATGTCTGTTCCGAAATCTGGAGAGCGTCAGAAGATTCCTGTGGGCGGAAGGAATTCTTCTCCGAGGTAAGAAAGTTACGGAATCCATCACCCTGCCAAGAATCTTGAGGACTACTTCTCTATCAACCACTCCACGAACTTTCACCTTTTCCTCTATCTGTCCGCACACCGGTTTCTTTTTTGTTGATTTGGTTTTTGTTTGGAGATTTTGATTTCGTGCACAACTTCGGTTTTAATTATGAAAATCCCAATTAACTTTTCAGATCTATTTACAACGGTCAAGAGTTTGGTCAACCCGGGTCATCTAAACAAGCGGTGAAACACCCGTTGTCAGAGCCGAAAAATATGGAAGTCGATGTGGACGATCAGTCTCCAGATTCCCTCGAATCTAATTCTGTCGCCTCCTGTCGTGTCCTTCCAACAACGACAATTCTCTAATTCGATTGATATCAATTCTGTCGAAATCTCTTTCAAGATCCATGTTTCCTGCTTCAAATGTGCGAATTAGTTGTTTTAGCTTTAAAAAAATAGAGTTCAACTATTTTCTGGGTTCTTCTCATCTACATTTCCTCGTGCCTAATCTCCTCGAAGTCGAACCCACGTCATCGAGCTCTATTTTTCCCAATTTCCTTTGTACTGAGTGATTGTAAAACCAGGATGAAATGAAAATAAAACGATTTTTTACGATTTGGAAATCTTTTTCAAAGTTGAAACTGAAATGCTTTTCTGGGAAACAGGAAAGTAATTTTTTGTCAGATTGATCTCAGTTACATCTGCGCCGAAATACCGTGATGACGGAACACTGCATCATTCCTGATCGATGTTTTGCCCATAGAGGCAGTCCGGCTAAAACAACTCTCCAGCCCCGCCTAGTCTCATCAAAAATCAACTCCTTATTTCACGAGAGTCCAATCTCACTGTATCTCCGTATTCTATCCGAAATTCCCTCTTTATTCCATTATTCAGTAAAACGAAAAAACGTGTTTACTTATATTTTCTGTTATTGGGGAGGATGGCGACCGAGGACGAATCGTGTAATCGAACGTCTTGAGAATACTGTAGGCGTTCGATACTCGGTCCGATCCCCGTGTTCATTGCTCCGGATTGATTCCAGTTATTTATCAGGTGTTTCTAAAGTAGTTTTCATAAATACAAATATTAATGTGTTTAATATGAAGTTATAAAATTAGGTCATTCGTTTTCCTCTGTCTCAGATAATAATCAACAAAAGAATTGCGCAAAAATGACAATGAAACCTGGTATTTTCTTACTAAGACGTGTGAGAACCGCGTCCAACCTTGACTTTTATCGATGTTAGACGAGGCAGATTGTTGATTTAGATAAAAAATCTAACGTCAGATTACTGGATCCATCCCTAGTCGTTCCCAATTTATCCAGTGTAAACGGGCCAGCAGATCTTAAATGATGTGTCTAGTTATTTCTAAAATAAGCTCCACAAAGACGTACCACTAGTGCTCCAGATTGTTCCGCTGTGTCTTCCACTCCTCACCATGTCGACTGTGTTTTGCAGATAATCGTAGGGATGACAGTCGGTCTCAAGAATTTCCTCGAGCATATTAATATAAGCAATTGCAAGATTCAAAGTGTCGATTTTGGATAATCTTTTTTCGAAAGGAAAGGTCGGAATCCGATCTCGGAGTTCCTTGAAACGGATTTGTGACATTTTGGTTTTAGGAAAGTCACTTACAATAAAGGCCTCGTTTATGCCACACATCCGTCTTCGCTCACGGACATTCGCAGCTTTCCTTTCTTCTATAGACGTTTCTTCGAAATTTGGCATTTCGTGATTCAATTCCGTAGGTTGTTGATAATATCTGCTGACAGGTGGAATTTCTTGTTGAGACACGGCCGACGGCTGCCATGACTCATTTTTAATCTCCGTCCTTGTCCAGTCCTGATACGAAAATACAAAATTTATGATTTTCAAAGTAAAAGCAACAATAAATAAGACTTACATTATATTCCATCTCGCACCGTTTCCTGAGTCAAGACCGGAAAAACTGAAATGAAGATTTGGAGTTCGCTGTCATTTACAAAGCCACTCGAAAATTTTCAATTTGGATTCTCGCTCAAGCGTGCTTAAATTTTTATTTGCAAGTACCGAATAAATTTCATAACAACTGTCACGGTTTATCTCCAATCGCCATGTAGGGAAACAACAATCTAACGACCCCATAACGTGAGATCTAACAACAAAGCTCTAGGGGAAATTACCTTCGGAGGCTTTCGGAAGTTTCTAGGAATTCTCAGGAGTGTTTGGGAAATTATCGAGTTTTCAGGAGATTCTTGAAATCTTCGAAAGTTTTCAGAAGTCGTCCTTCAAGCAAAGAGATCATCAACGTTGTCTTCTAAGGCGATGTTATTCGGGTTCGATCTGAAAAAGTCGAGTTTGAAGACTTCGTTGAAATGCTTTTTTCGAAATTGTATTGGAAATAAAACTTACACTGCTCCTAGAACAAAAAACGACGTAGTTTTCTTCGATTGACTGTCTTTAATAATCGGGATAGCGGCAATTATCTGCTCACTCAAACTCGTCGATCGGTGGATCCTGAAAAGAAGTTCCAAAAAAATACCTAAATTACGATAAACAGACCTTATCAACGGTAGCGAAGAAGACAGAGCGACGAACAAAATTAGAAAAAGACAACTTGAGGAAACCGAGACTATTTTAGTCATTATACTCATTACCTGAAACAAATAATTAGTTTCATGAAAAAAGTCCTGAGAATGAATCAGTTAAAGAAACGGAATATTTCGTAAACGCGCTAGATGACCTGGGAAACTTGAAATATAAACATGGCTGTTAAAAGAATGCTCGATTCGTCTCAGTTCATACTGCCGGAAGTTTTGCTGACACACATCGATATCAAAAAGAACAGTCCATCGAAATCAACGAAATAATAATTTCGGGGTAACCAACCCATACCACTATAAAAATTAGAAGTGAGCATTATGAAATATCTAGACGGGTGTTTCCAAAGTCTAGGAATTTGACGAACTCTATTTATTCGATCTTCGTACCGGAATGACGTCATTGTAAAATTAAAGAAGGAAGTCATTACGAGGTTGTCTTACCACGAGCTTCGAAATTCTCCAGAACTCCAGACTTCAGGTGCTCATTCCAGAGCCACACCTTTGAAGATTTTAAGGGAATTCTTCCGAAATGGATTCCCATTATCTCTTAGGAACCTCAGGACTTTCACGAAATAGAGAAGTAGAACGTTATGAGGTCAAATGGAGCCAAGCATTATCATAAGGATAAAATGACGCAATGACTTCAAAAAAATTAAAATGGTAGGCGGTACTCTCGACTCCAAATCCAGTATAAAAAAGTTGTAAAATTAACTGGATTGAATTAATGAGAGACGTGAAACAATTTTTTCGCCATTTTTCATGAACTTCAAGATGTGGCTTTGCTCTCTGAAAATGGATACTTTTTCGGATTTCTATTCTGGGAGCAGATTTTGGTGGAAAAAGATTAAAAATGGAAGCAGAGTGCATAAAGTGCGAAATTTGAGCACGTTTTTGATATGGTAGTTGATGTTACCCTAAATATCACATATACTGTAGGAGGTAATAAAAAAAGGAAGTTGTGGGTGAGATAAGACAATTAAAAAAGGGGAAATACACATGGAAAGCTTTACTTAGTTTCAGCTTCGTTTTCTGCTTTTAAAGACTTTCAGTCCTCGAAGGAGTTGACTTAATCTGGCGAGTTTATATAGCGTAGCTCGAGTTAAAAAATTCGCTTGCAAATAGATAAATTAGATTGATATTTTCAAAAATTTTAAAGTTTAAAACTCCTTTAGATGTGTTCTTAGGAAGTCAGAAACGAATATTTTAAAGAAGCTCTTCTAATGCAAATCTAAATTTTTCTAACTTTCGGATTCAGATTTTTGTTATAAAATCATAATAAAATGGGAAGAAAAAAATATACAATTAAAAATCTTTACATAGATTTTCAGTTCTTTAGAGACACTCAATGTTCAGCTATTCGCTTTAAAACTATATTATAGGAATTAAAAATAAACGTTTCAAAGAAATGATCTCAATTTGAATTCCTGGAATTCTTAATTTCATATATTGAATTTGAATTTTCACTGGGTTGTGGAACAGTCTAGAAAATTCCATAAAATTTTGGTAAGAAAACAAATTGCAAATTCAACATCGATTTACAGGACTTCAGTAGGGTATCTACCTGCTTATTTGACTTATTTGCTATTCCATCCGCACATTAGTGACAAAATCTGGCAAGAACCTTTGGTCACCCAAAACAAAGGTCAGTGAGGTCGAGCGAGGACATTCAATCCGTGTTTGGATTGGAAAAGCCAGCTCGTTGACGCCAGATGTCAGTAATTTGTAGATAGATTTGCATAAAACATTTCAAAAGCTTTTCTGTCCACTCATGTTCTTTTCCTGGATGATCTTGATTCCTTCCGGTCATTTGGCACGAACGGGAATCCACGAATTCATTGTTTTCTTCGGATCCAAAGCGGCTTCTCCAGCCAGCTGGATTTGCAGAATTCGCTCGATTTTTACATTGTTGTGTTAAAAACTTTGTTTCGATCAACGAAACAATGAAAATATATTCGTAGGTCGTCGGATGGAATTGTGTATTCAAGTGCTAATGAAGGAGGTAATCCGTCTTCGAGCCGGCTTTACCGGTCAAAACAAAGCAAAATAAATTTTAATTAAACTAAAAGTGATATCACTATTCAAATAATCAAGGAATTCCATTGTTTTATTGTAAACTTTGCAATTATTCTATTATAGTTCGAAATGAAGATATTATGAAATGGATTTAGTATGAACTTTCGGTTTAACGGCTCTAGAAGTCTCCATAAGGTTCTAATTATTCCGACAAACTCATTTTAAAAATTCAAATTTCCCGCCAAATTGGCAAAGTGTTCCGGTTATCATATTTCTTTCGAAGTAAAAAATAAATGTCATTACATCATTCCAATGAATTTTTAGCTGTCTGGAGACTTCTAGAATTTGACATTTCATATATTGATTCTGGAATTCTCCGCCAGACTCCGGAGAATCCAAATTCTGCAAGCTCTGTCTGTAAATACTCTTTTCGCTCTGGGATTCAGTCGAGAGACACTTTCCTGCTGTTGACTCCAATTATCGCTTCAGGGGTCGTTGGTCGGTGCCGTTTCTAGAAGTCCTGAGGCACGTTTAATTGTTTCAGCGTTTCCTATTCTTTCAACACTGTTCAAGAGACAAACTTTCTTAGTTCGGTTATTCTGAAGCGAATTTACCTAACTCCGCCCTTCGCGCATCGAATTCGCCTTCGAAAACGTGCTCCGCCTATCCGGCTCCTCTTCCCCGGTGCTTTCCCTGCTTGTTCTGCTTACATCCCAGCGAATCCTATTTTTCAATTCTGATTGCCAACCTGTAAAATTTTCGACTGTGATTTTAATTTTCGTAAATAATGTTTTTTGACTTTTTTGTTATCAAAATGGAAAACAACTTCACAAAGCTCTTTTTTGTCCCCGCCTATCTGGAAATCTCCCATTATTGCCTATTTTTCAGCTGGACGCCAACTTCGTCGATAGGAAAGGACACGCTCTGAAGCGTCTTCGTCCTCAATTGTTGCTGTGGCTCAACTAGTGATATCAGCTCATCCAAAGCTCTGCAAGTTGCTTTATTCGGCACTTGCTTTCAGAGTTTAAAAGACATTCAGCATCATGCAAAAAAGAATATTTCTTTTTTTGATTACGATTCCCGTCGTATTTCTCAATGCCGGTGAGTCAATCTTTTTCCACATTTTCCATTTTTTCGATTAGCTTGCTTAATTCCGGATATATGTACAACTTTATATTTGGGGTGAGCCGTTTTCGGGAAAAGCCAGCTCTACAAACACATGATAGACTCCGTTTTGGTAAAGAACAGCAGGTTTTCAATTTCTTTTCCATTAGAGCGGGACAGCTTTTCATCCAAAGGCATTCCTTCACAATTCCCAATGTCCACCCGATTTTGTTTGGGGATTTTGTTCCAGGAAGGCCAAAATTCCAAAATGAAAACTGAACCTTGGCATTTTTTGCGGCAAATTGAAGACATGGAAATGACAAATTGAATTGATTCATCCATCAGAAAACCTCAATTCGCATTAGGATGAGGTCGGCGTTCATAAAACAAAATGTGACAAAGGTTATTCTAAGTTAATTATATATTTTCCTTTGAAAAGGTTTCGGCCTCAAACTTCTCGGATTGCACAAAGTGCCAGTGCAATTATCGGTACCCCATTATGCCGGAACCGAAATCCCAACACGATAACCTGCAATCATAGAGATAATCAGATTATATAACCTGATGGACAAGGCCGTTGCGTGACTATACTATGACTAGGAAAATCCTTCTTTCACGGTTCATTGTTAGAATCTGAATTGGCTCAACTTTGAAGCATTGTCTATTATCTTTCCTAGTAATAGCAATGTTTGAGGAGCTGCGCAAAAGAGCTTAGCTCTCGTTGTTTCAGTTTCAACCGTCAAGAACACAGGCTCAAGCTTTTGAATAGGAACTCTCGTGTCTTCTCGCAAGCCTCCATTCAAATTTCGAAACAGCGAAACCGTTCTCGAACTATTTAGTCGACCAAAAAATAAAAAGGGAAACAACAAAATTATCCCAGCTTGTTTTCCAACAAGAATGCTTTGCTACAAACCATATGGCACCAATTTGCATCAGCTAACGTGCCAATTTTCCTAGATTGAGCAATTTGAAATCTCCAGGATCTCGCACGCGAGGTCGGCTGCGCGAGATTTCTGCGTTCTAAGTAATCTCTTATTAACCTTATTCAATCCTGAAATTTTTCTGAGAAGAATTTCCTAGGCAAACTAATTATTTCAACCAAAATTGAATTTTCATTTATATTTGGGGTTTTTGGAGAGCATTAAGCTGTCTTTTCCATGACATGAAAGATTGATTTCGTCAAAGATAAAGACATTTGCAAGAATAAATTCCAAAATGTTTTTCGTCTCTAGTTATTAATTATTTATAATTCATCCAAGGCTAATGGTTGTTCCACATGGGAATTTCAGATGGAAATTTAATGAACAGAAAACTTTTAACTCGCTTTGTTTTGATTTCGAGGTAGTCATTGACACCAAGGAAGGCCACTTGATGCCAGCACCTGAGACGAGCTATTCAAAATCTTGGCGTCGTTGAGGAGTTTGCGCATCGTTTGTCGTAACCTTTGCAGGAGCTCAACGGAGATGGTCATAGGAGATGGTCGGTTCAATACGGCTGATCTGTACACAACGACAATGATCTTTTTGTTAGGACGTCTCTAGCGCTTCTGCTAAACAAACACGTCCTTGCTTTTTGCCGTGGTCTTTCTATGGGTTCAGACTCGCGGAAACGGAAAACCCGACAAAGCTGCTTGCTTTCCAAATCACCGTTGAAAGATGATTTCTAAACTTTGCTGAAGTCGAGACAGTCTGAGAACAAGAAATATCGGTCATTTAACTTAAAGTAGTCAGATTTAGTTTCATTTCCAGTAGCTGTCATATAATCCTCAAAATGACCAGGAAGTCAAGTAGTCCATTAAGATGACCCTAGCTCATTAAGCCATCAAGTTGGGGAAGACGACAGAAACAATCCTTAAATGAAATTTGATATTTTTGGTCTTGATGCTTTTAGATTTTACAGTGACGTAAAAAATCATTGTCTGGGGGTAGAAACGGTTTTGAAAGCGCAAAGTATTTCTTTCATTCTCTTGATAACTAATGCTTCACCCTGCGCGGGAAGTCAAGAGTCTGCAACGCGAGAAGCGAACACTCAAGTGCAAACAAAACTTGAAGCACAGTTTTTCAATTCACTAAATTTTGAATTAACATAAAAATCAATTGATTTTTCAGCTAGTGAGGAGGAAGAGGAAAAACTTCAAATCCACCCAGTGGGGCTTGAAGGGGACAAGTACGTAGTCAAGGCAGACAGAGCCTTCAGAATTGCCTGTGTTTACAATGACGACGATATGGACAATGTCCATCAACTGCAATGGGAAAATGAAGATGGCAAGACTATCGATAGTTCGTCTTCCTCAAAGTTGGTTGAATTCAGCCTTACTGATTATATACAAGTTATTTTAGTTTGTTCACCATAGCTCTCCATGAACGCGAAACACATCATAAAAAACGATCTCTTGTTTTTTCCAAAATTGATTCCCGGGATTCCGGATCCTACACTTGTGTGGCCCATGTTGCTGGACAGACTTTAAGAAGAACAGTCCACGTACATGTCGTTGGTGAGTATTTTTAGCTTGCAATTATCTTGAAATTTGAGATGCTGAAGTCAGATTCCTATGCAGATATAAACTTTTGACTATTAAATTTCCTCCAATAAGACATTCCATGACGAACAATAACAATACAACGGAGTTTTTCAGGCAATATTGAGTGGAAAGAACCCAGGGATGTTGTGGGGGCCATGACCGGGGAATCGCTGACGATTAACTGTGGAGCTAAAGGAAATCCCCAGCCCGAAATCGAAATGACAAACGAAGACGGAGAATTATTAAATGGTGGGAATTTCTCGAGATTAATTTTTAATAACGAATCAAGTACGTGATTAATTCTTAATGACAAATCGATTTTAGAACAAGAGTATGTCGTTGCTGAAAACGAAGTCACAATAGAATCTTTGACCAAGAACTACCAAAACGCCAAGATTAGATGTCTGGCCTTGCAGTTGATTCCGGAATATGCAACCACGAGTGTGGAAAAACACGAGATTTCCATCGATGTCTGGTTCCGACCCGAATTTGATGCGGATGAAATCAACAGACACGCCATCCTAGGGAGATCTGCTAATCTGTACTGTAACATCAGTGCTTCCAATCCTCCAGTGATGCATTTCAATTTCCTTAAAGACAATGTTAAAATCGACGACGATGATGAAAGATATGAGATTGTTGAGGATGTGGATAATCAGTCAGCAGTTTTAAAAGTGAGATTTTGATTTCTATATTTAAAATCCACAGAACTAAGGTGTTTCGGAATCCAGTAGGAAATTCGGAAATCAATTTTTGAAATCTCAAGTTCTGGAAGATCCTAGATATTCATACTGAGATGATTTTATTAAACTTTTTTATTCAATCTTTATAATAATGCAATTTTCAGATCGAGGTCGTGAATGAAGATGATCTCGGAACATACAGATGTGAAGTCAATAACGGCAAAGCAAAAGCTCATCAACTCATTAACCTCCACATGGCGAACCCTCCGAATCAAGTGAAAGCCAGTTTGGAGCATGCTCGAAAACACTCTATCACATGGAGACTTACGATAGATAACGATGATGACGACGACGACGATCTTCCAGTCATCAGCTACAAGATTGAATACGTCCGATCCAGACTGCTGGACGACATTGATTCTTCTGAAGAAGAGGAGGAAAACAATGGAGAACTCGAACGACAGGAGGAGCACATCTGGAAGGCTCACGGCAGTCACGTCATCCGGACCAGGTCCTTTAACAATCTTTACGAAATCCACGGTCTCGTCCAGGACGCTGAGTACGTTTTCCGCTTCACTGCGATGAACGAAGCAGGCGCCGGGGATTCCATCGAGATTACAGCCAGGACTCAGTCCGGGAAATACGGCAGAAATTCAGCGATGAGTATGAACTCGTTGACTTCAGTGACGTTGCTCCTCGGTCTGATTCTGCTCCTTTGTTGAACTTCAGCATCCTCAAAAATCAGGGTATTCTCTTAAGCACGCAAATAAAGTGCCAACTATTTTCACTTTTGTAAAGAATCACTTGGCCAGGTTGGAAGTTTAGTTCATCGTCGATCGAGAGATTAAATAAAGTAATAGTCCCTTTCTGGATTTATCATCAATGCTCATAAATTAAATGTAAAAGTTGAAAGTACTGGCAAAATAGTTTAAAAATAAGTAGCTAATATAAGACTTCTCTGAAGCTTTATCGATAAATAAATTCATATCTTCGATGAGTTGGTTCTCTGTAATACTCTTCAGGACAAAATGAACATCTTCAATGACTCAGCTACCTTAAAATGATAAAAACTCGCTTATAAGGATTCTGTTTTCCATGGAAACCTTGAAGAATACTTTTTTAATATTTGAAAGTACTTTCAAGTCATAAGAAACATTTTGCCAAAGTTTAAAAATAATTTAGGATTCCGGAGAACACCATGTCGGCTTTCAGAGATATCTTGGAATCTCAGAGAACTTTATGTCAGTCTTCAAAGTTATTTTTAGATTTTAGGGAACATTTCGCCATCATTGGAGAACACTAATCCAACCTCAGGGAACACCTGGTTTGTTTACTTCATTTTCTTAATTATTGCTTCATTTTTTATAGTGCTATTATCTCATTCTACGAATTATTACTTCTACCACTACCTTCATTTGAGTACGTTCTGGTACAGAGAAATGTGAAAATTAAAAAATCCCAGGTTACCATTCAATCTGTAATCCCCAGACCAATCAGCTTCGTCTTAGATTCTTGCGCGTCATCTTGAGTTAATTTTTCATAGATAAACAATTATTTTAAATTCTGAATCAACTAATCTACCATTTTATGGTTTATTAAAGGACTTCAGTATTACCCAAGCCACAGTTAAACAGCGAAAATTACACCCATTAATTTCTTTCAAAAATCCATCTTGTTGATGTTTATAACTTGTAAATTACTTCATCTACATTTAAAAGGATTTTGTCTAGGGATTCTAAATTGGCTCTACAAAATAATTTCCGTCAACAAAGATGTTGAAATTAATTTAGAGAATTTTCCGTTTTTTATTTAAAAAATACAAATGGTTCAATAAAACACTAATCGAGATAGATTTTTTCTGAAAACGTTCAGTCTTTTCAATTTATCCTTTTCCAAAATAACATGAGCTTTGAGAAAGACAGCTCGTAGTTTTTTAAGGTCAAGTAGATTTCGCAGTCACATAATTCGATTTCTCCTAACTAGTACTTTATGCGTTTATCTTTTTGAACGAAAATTATTTGATTAAAATTGGGACCAGTTGGATGAGTCCAATTTCTGCAGCAATTGTTAGGATATTTTTTGCAACTGTAAACAACAACTGCGCTATTATTGACAAAAATTTCAATTTTTTATTATCTGCATCCATAATTTGCATTTCAAAAATTCTAGTTTGAACGTTCCCGTATTGATTCCTTCATTAATTACGAGAAGTTTCGGCCAAACGTACACTTTTGATAATTTCACGTGCAAAACACCGACGGGACGCTTATTTTCGCCTTGGCACAGTTGCGAACATTTCTCTTTTTAAATTATTTTGCAGGGCGTTGTAACTTCGACCAGCTCTAATATGTAACTTCCATTTCACGGAATTTCGGCTTTCATATGACACTCAAGATCAAAGGTACTAGGAAATGTTGTTTTTCAGTTCTTTTTAGCAATGTTGTTGTTTTCAGTTTTACGTCGTTGTTCAGGCAACAGAGTGTTTCGAAAGTAATTACCCGGCTCGTTGTGGAGACTGTCCACCAAGCCAGTACTATTATTTTAATGTTTAAATTCCAACCCGACGGGGTGTCTGATGTAAAACCTATTCTTCGGATATCTCTCGAGGTTTCCGCCCATGTTCGAACTTTTTGCAAAGAAACTTTTACTCTGCTATTTTTGAGTGCGAGTTTTTTTAAATCCAAAATTCCGAACGGCGTCTGAAGATTTCTCTCAAAGGAAATTTTAATTAAAGTCACACTATTGTAGAAAGAAGAACTATTTTCTATGAAATCCTGGAAAAGTGTCTCGACGTGAATCTCTAGAAATTTCTAGTTAAAACTGGAAACTGAGGTTTTACTCTTTTCCGAAAAGTTTAAAAATTACGTTATTTAAAATTCCTTCGAAAATCCGAGAAGCTCTCGACACGAATTTCCAGTCGAGACCGAAAATGAAGGTTTTTATGTATTTTTGCACTTTTGAATGGCATTCCATGTACTAAATCTTGCATTTAATTAGAACATTCATTCTGATCCTCTTTGCAATTCGTCTGTTTCGGTAGAAAGTAAATGAGAAATTCCTTATCAAACAAAAAGGACAACATGTTCTTTAGTTGTTTTATTTGAAGAACTTTTTTGCGACAAATAGAGCCTTGGCAAGCTCTCCCCTTTTTCTTAGTTTCTCTTGTTTCCAACCAAAACAAGAGCCTTCAGCATACTTTTAACACGGCCAGTTGCTGGAGGCACACGCGATACTCTGGACGTGAAGACGAACAAGTCGTTTTCTTTCTTCTCTTGCGGTTCTGCAAAACATTGATTGTTTTCGTATGTTTTCTTTTTCTCTTTATTTTTGTGCACAATTCCTCAATCCAACGGAAGGTAGCGAACAAAAAACCCTGTCCCTATGCGGCCGGGAGCCAGCTCTGCATTCGATGGCTAGTTCGTTTGGAGATAGTGTGTCCGACGAATGTTGCTCTCACAAGAAAAACGTATACGTGCACTTTCCAAACCTTAGATGGACAAACATCAGCCAGGAAGCATGGTGGTGATGCGACAAAAAATGATTGGGTTGCTGTGCTGGAATGGGGACGGACGAACAAGACAGACGCAGGAAGCACTTTTATTTCACTCTGTCGAGTAGTCGAGAGTCCGTCGTCACCCCGACACAGGCCACAGGGAGACGCAGGGGATTGCTGTTTGAAGCTTTCTGCAGTCGCCCGTCCACCAATTTTTCTCGACTGGATCTGAACCGGGTTATGTTTACGTCTTTAATTCACATGTTTCTCCATTGAGTATGATCTTCATTTTGTTTTATTTTTTTCTCTTTATCTAGCGTGTTGTTTTGAAATTTCGTTCGGAAATTTCCCGAACTAGCTTATTACTTTCCATTCAGTATTTTGTTCGAAGAAATATGAATTTTATTTCGGTGTTTGGCAACAATTGATTTTTCGAAGTCTGTCGGAACAATGTTGTCGATTTTTCCAATTGTTTCTGCGCATTCAACAACTCGTTTTTGATTATTTCTACTCGTTCTGTTCGATTTTTCGGTATTTCAAATACTAGAATTGTCTAGAGTTCAATTGAAACTTCTGGAATAGATACTTAAAATAGGAATTTTTGGAAATTTCTGGAGCTTTACGGAAACTCCTTCGAGCCAGCTTCGTTAAAAAAGCCCATTTGTAATTTCTATAATAATGATGGTCTCGACGCGAAAGTTTGCAGTCTTTCTGGAAATTGTTCGAAAATTCTAAAATTTTGTACCGGGAGGATTCTTTAAAATTTACCTTTTAATTTAACATTTCACTTTTCCCAATATTCGCCTTTTTTGTTAGGAATTTTGCTTCGAATTCTTTTCAAATTCTAAAATCCTATTTTTTTCATTTCGTAAATTTTTAAAAGCCCGACTTTTTACAATTGTTATGTTGAATTTTCGGAACGTGATTTTACAATGAAACCCTTCAGTGTTTGAGCGAAATTTATCTTTTTATTTTTGTAGAGATTTCACTATCACTCCGTTGTCATAAACGAAGAAAACTTGAAATTCAACTGCGTCACCGACTTATCTGGAAATTATCAGTCTATACTATTGAATCCCGCCTTGTAAGCGGGTCTGATTGCCGGAGTGGATTTCATTATTAAAACCTCAAATTCCCCTTCGCTGGAAAGCGATTTGGAGAATTGCGGTTTTGCACCTTCATTCACGAACGGAACATCTAGCAAAATCGCGAGCTCCAACGGTTCAATGCAACCGCGTCAACGGCGCAAGGTTCCAGAAGGCGAACTTTGCGCCGTCTGCTCCGACAGAGCCACTGGATATCATTATGGTACTCCGAGTTGTAATGGATGGTAGGGTATTTTTCAAACTTCCGAAATTATCGATTAATTTCCAGCAAAACATTTTTCCGAAGAACGATAGTATCTGGACACACGTTCGTCTGTCAATATCAAGGGAATTGCGATGTTAACAAAAGTGAGTTCTAATCGTGAAATCGAAATTAACTGTTGTTTCTAGATGTTCGATGTGCCTGCAGACATTGTCGTTTCAACAAGTGTCTCGCCGTCGGAATGGATGCGAGGGCGATCCAGAATGACAGAGATCGGATTGGTCCCACGAAGAAGTTCCGAATGGATAAAAGAAACAGTTCTGGTGATGAAGATCAACTCTCTGTAACCTCTTCCTCTCCTCAAAGAAACAGCGGTGAAGAAAAAACAGTAGAACAATTAGCAGGTGTAGAACAATTATGCAACAATCTGAGAACTTGCATTCTTCCCGAGTCCATAAACGTGAAAGACACTCTGTCCTCTCCCTGTCTCCTCTACCAGATCGCTCAACTGGAAAGTGATGTAAGTGCTACAGAATCTCATGCATAATGGATTATTTGAGATTATTATAATCGAATTTCAGCCAGCAACAGCATTCCAGAATCTGCATCCGGCGGCGATGCAGGATATTAAAGCTTGGAATATTAAGGAGCTGAGATTGTGTCTAGAATGGGTGAAGACCTTCGACGAGTTCACAAAGCTTTCTGAATCCGACCAGATGGCTCTTGTCCGGAATTTCGCATTCACTTTCAATATTCTCAACAGAGTCTATTATTCTGCTGATTACGGTCCCGACAAGATTGTGTATCCCAGTGGAGCTTATATTCTTCGGCAACCCCAGGAGCAGGTCAAGATCCCCGGATGTCGGCTGATCTATCATCGACAGATGGATGAAATCATGGTGCCGTTCAGAAAGCTCGAAGTCAGTCTCCAGGAATTTGCAGCATTCAAGGCTATTTTGCTTTTTAATCCAGGTTTGTATTCACTTATCGAATCCACAATACAAACATAAAACCTCACTGAAAGAGCTTTTTCGGGTATAATTTTCAGAATTTATTTGATACCTTTGGGAAACTGTAAACAAAAAATCAACTTTCGTAATTCTCATTCCTGATATGAAAGTTCCAAAAACTCGTATTCAAATGACTTCAATAATTTTACAAGGAATTTTTTTACAATTAATATGGATATTGGTCCCAAACTTTTTAGAAATGAATCAAAATTTCAAATTCCAATCAACCGAAAAATTAAAAATTCGTGTTGAGGAGATTCTGTATTAATTTTAATTTCACACTGATGTGGTAATCGTTAAATTTATTCTAGATGCCGGTGAACTTTCTCCGGAGGTGAAAAATGAAGTAGCTGCGGAACGGACGAAATACTTGACTGCTTTATATTACTTGGTTACTAGCAAATACGGTGTTCATAATGGCGTGCAAAAATATGGACAATTATTGATGATGGCACCGTCGATACAGGTTAGGATCGTTTTTAGTATTTCGTAAGTGTATTTTTTCAGAATATAATCGATCAAAATGACGAAAACATGCAGGTGATGGAAGTATTCGGACATATTTGGAGGATTGATAGTTTCGTGAAAGAACTGTGCATGCGTTAGAAGCTTTTACTGTTCTATTTGCTCATCACCTCAGAGAGTGGATTCTTCCTTTATCTCCTTCGAAATTGCGCGGTTATCCTTAATGCGGTCCAACGGATATCTCAGCTTTTAGAATTTTATTTTTGAATTTTCTACTTTTTGAGTTTTTCTTCGGCGTGACGCTGGTTCGCCCGCTCGTTGACCAGTTGTGTTGATATCAGATTCCTCGCAACTTCACTATCAATTGGTCAACTTGTTTGTTATTGTATCGTAATCCCGCTGAAAAGTTCAATGGCCACTAGATTTTACTTTTTAAATCTTTGTTATTTAGAGATGGGATGTGTTTGGACACTCAAAAACACTTCCTGAGGTTATTTTTGGGAAACTTTTAACTGAGGATTCTGAAGCTTCTGATACCCTAATCGGTGCTGAACGATGTCTTATACAAAAGCTTTCCCATTTGTTAAAATTTGGTTTTTTTTTCATTCCAAATTCCGCCAGCACAGTGAATTTCAAGTGCATTTCAGATTTTGTATATTTCCAATGACTTTTCTTCAGTCTTCGATTTGTGATTATAGTTCTCCCTCTTAGATTAAGTAAAACAGATTCTAGTTGTACAGATTTGAGAATGATTAATTGTTCATCCAATTTGCGTTTTGCAAAGGTTGTCACCGGTTGTAAAATAAAATAAAAATTGAATATTAACTGATTTATCGGGAAATATATATATTAAATTAAAATTCATATAGAAGTTGTACAACTCTGTTCGAGTTCGTAGTGTTTTCTTCCTCTATAGGAAGACAGGAACAATCTGTTGAAGGTGTTCTGGAAGTCATTGGACATGATACAGTAAAGAGTGAAGCTGACCGAGCTGTAGAATAAAGTGAGCATTTCCATAAAGGATCCCAGATGGTCATAAACGATGATCCCGAATTTTTCCCCATATATAGCAGTACAGAGGTTCAGCATTCCATGAGGAAACTCCACCTGAAACAGAAATTGAATTAAAAAGCGTTCTAGATCTCTGAAATTCTGGATATCTATGTCAGGACAACTTGTTTAAAATTCCCAGGTTTTTAAGGTGGTGTAATTAAAGTAGTATAATTACTGATGTTAAAAAGAATTTAATGGACTTACTGAAAGACAAAGGATCATGATGACTATTAATAGCTTTGTGGTTCTTTGAGTATGTGTCGTTCTATGGGTTCTAGAGCCAATGGGTGACGAAGAGGTTAAGAAGTGACGACCATCACTCATTTTCTGGACACTCGTAGAGAAGCCAAACTGACGTCTTCGTTCGACTCGTTTCAGCGACCTTCAGAGAAATCCAGTATTAAAAAAGCCAATTTAGGGATAGACTAACCTGACTAAGGAGATGAGCAATATCGAAAGCAGTAAGCTCGGGATTAGTTTCAGGACAATCCCGAACATCCAGAAAATACCCGCAACCAAGGCTGTATTTTGGGAGTAATGGAGATCATAAAGTTTTTCCAATTTGCACCCTGCGATTTCTGGATGAATCCTCGAAACCTTTAAAGTAATAGCAGATTAACCTTTAGAAGAGTTTAAGTCAAAACTCACATTCGACGACAGAAATACAGGAATGCAAAGAAAAGGCACGAAAATCCAAACAAAGACGGATGAGTATGTTGCTGTTCTTATCTGGAGCAAAGACCGATTGGCTGTGATCGGCCATTGGAGAGCCAAGTACCGGAAGAAAGCCAGAACGAGAGTATGAGCAAATGCAACTGCAAAATAATTAATTCCTCATTGAATTTGATGACATTAAGGAAGATTACAGACCTGTATGGAAAACGATATTGAAATTAACATTCAGAAGACGATAAACAGCTGCTCCGTAGGTCCATGGGAAAGAGTAACTAAAGATTAAAATTAAAATCCATCAATAGGATTACTGTTTCAATTTATCAGTAAAAGTACTAGATTTTAATTTTTCAATAGAGTTAGTAAATTTACCATAAAACTTTGAATTGCTCAATTGCAAGAAGAGTCAAATAATTCAATGCCAGAAGAAATTGAGCAATAGATAATCCTGTTAAGAGAACGTTTACAGGAGTCCTCATTTCTTTCCTGAAAAACGTGGAAGATGAATAACTCCATGATTAATTCGCCCACCTTGTCAGAATGATGACATTGATGACATTCGAAATGCTCCCGAAAATACAAATCAACGCAGATAAAGGAATATGAATATGGTCGTAAAGTGCCGAAAACGGCTGAAGATAACAAGCAAAGAAATCACAATCGCCTTCTAATTTATCCATACTTTTCAAACTCTGAAAAACACTTTAAGTGAAAAGCGTTTCGTAATTGGTTCGAGTTTGGATTTACGGAAGCTAATTCTCGGTTTTTTTTGAGCTTCTATCTGACTAGGGAATTTCAACGAGTAATAAATTCTTTCCGAAACACGTAACGAAAATAGTTTTCCAGAGGAAAAAGATAACTGCCTATCCGCTGACGCATTTAACAAATCCAAATGGTCCAGAACTCATAGCCGGATGACCTTTCGCGTTAATCTTTTCTCCCAGAAATGTCCCCAGATTAAAGACTATTACTTTGGGAAAACAACGAGTAATGAGAGACCTAATATTGTTAGTTCTTCTGACAAAGGAATAAATAAAATCAGAATTTGCAAACCTGAAAAGAGGTGGGAAACTGTGTTTAAGCATTATCACCTGTTATTTTAATTTAATTTCATTTTACCAGGTGGATTCCGGTTCACGGAAAAGGCGATAAAGCTCCATTTCAGATGTGATTAATGTCGAAAGACAAAAACCAATCTAATTTAAAAACCGAGAATAATCTAGATTATACAGAAAATTTAACTTTATTAATATTCCTCTAGAACCCAACAAGATCAAGAATTAAAATAATCATTTTGTTGAGATTAAAAAATCAGCTAAAAAATACCACAAAATTACATTATTTCGATTTTAGATTTTTTGAGATCTTCCACGGTCCTGCTGAGTTGACTGAATTCCAACACAGTGGGTTCAGAAATGTGGTGTCATCGCTGCATTGCCCGGGGAGTGGTTGTAGAGTCCTTGGGCCATCAGACGGAGAGCCAGGGGCTGTCTATGAGCTCCGGCCTTCTTGAGCTTTGCTCGTTTATTCTAAAATTATATTATTGTAAAGTGGGGAATTATTTCAAACAAGTTTTCAGAATTTTTGGATTCAAAAATGGTTTCGTCTTTCTCCAATTTCTATTTTTGCAAGTTTTATCGGTAATTCTTTGTTTCCCTAAATTACCCGAATCATCATAATGTAAAAAAGGATAACGGGCGCGAACAAGCGGAGGACGAAATCAAGGCAAAACGGGTAAAAGATCTTTATCGGAAACGACGCGGATCGTTTACAAATAGGCATAAGTGAGAGTTGCTCGTTAACGTTAAAACCGGCCCCGAGCCTCTTCGTGAGGATCGGTGAGGCACAGATGTAAAAGAAGAAGATAAAAAAGAGCAGTCGAATCAGAAAAACGAACGACAAATGATTGGTTATTTGTTTTAATTGACTGATGGATACAGCAGGTGTTCTACAAGCGACAGATTCTACGAAAATTCAAATAATGTTTAAATTTTTTGACCAAGATCTTACATCTTTCAAGATTACGGTAGAGACTCACCTGGAACCAAATTTTGATTTGGGATTCATTTAAACCTAATTCATGAGCGAGTTCTTGTCGTCTTTTCTCGGTGAGATACTTGTTGTCGAGGAATTGTTGTTTCAGTTTCTCCAGTTGATCTGAAGTGAAGGCTGTTCTGGGTCTTTTTTCATCGTCAGAATTCCCTTTCCTCTTGGCTTTTCTTATTCTTGGTCCTAAAATTTCCCTGTTGTTAGTCACAATTTCCCTACAAACCAGAACTCGGTCGATCGGAGTACCGAGTGCAGTAGATCCAGGCTGGGAGGGGGGTTGTGAGCGGAGGAGTGACGGACTGGGACTTGAGAGCAGAAACGATCCCAAGTTGAAGTGCGCCGATCGGAAGCGGCAATCTCTAAAAAAACAAATTGTACCACCCGTCATGCCAAATGATCTAATTATCAAAATAAAAAATCACAAAGTTTTCATTTATTTGGTTTCCGATTCTTTCATCTAGCCGCTTCGACTTCGTGAATTATCTGATGGAAAATGAAATGGCACATTTATAAACGACAAACCTTTCCAAAAGACGGTTGGAGAATGTTATCGATGGAGAATTTCAATCCAGAGGGCGAGGAGGAACTCGAGGAACTTGCAGAACTACTAAAACCGGGAATTGACAAGTGTGACAAAATATCCGGAGAAGAAGTGCCGTCAGAAGACGACGAGGCACAGCTTTCAGACAGCATCTGTTTTTCGTACTTTTCTCTCTAAAAATATACATAGTAAATATCTACATCTTGGACATAATTGTTATTTAAAATAGTCTTGACACGGCTTTTCATATTCTTCAAAAAAACTCAGAATCCTCGATTTCAGGTATGTTTCGAATTACACTACTGTAAAAACTAGAAATTTGTATCGTTATGAAACTGTTTTTATAGGATTTTCCCAGGAATTTTAGAATTTCCGGAAATTTTACAATTCACGTTCCAGGTATTTTCTTAAGAACCATACTTTCCGAAATTCAGAAACTAAAGATTTCGAAGAAACTGTCTTAGTTCGAATATCTGGTATTTTCCAGGTACTTCTAAAGGAACTAATTTTTAATATTCGCCCCAAAATCAAATTATCAAAATATCAAAAATAAACTCAAAAAATTCATTCTGTAAATTTATAGGATCTTCTAAGGAACTTCATAGCTATCTTATGGCTAATTATTAAAATTGGAGATTAGAAAAATAAGCGAAAAAACATGCAACTGGACTTCAGTTAATTACGGTAAAGTCAAGAGGAGGCCGTTTGAGAGGAAATAATGTCAGAACATTATTGGCCGTCCCATGCACTGTGACGAAAAAGACGTGGCTCCAGACTCCGCCTCACGCAAGATTCTCAACTGGAATTTTTCAGAAAATCTTTTTTTTGATCTCGGAAATTTATTGCGGATTTAATCCAAAATAGGCTTTCAATAAAATGTCGAAAAAATAAAATAACAGATTTTATTCTAAAAGCGGCTCTAATTTCATTTGCTGTCAGGATGTGGCGAAAAGCACACTCAGTAATGCGCATGAAATTGAGTCGAGTATCTACAAAATTGCTGACTAAATAGGCAATTAGTGCCGAAAGCAAGCTTAGGACTAAAAGACATTGAGAATTGAGAATAATTAGTTGTTGAGAAAACGTGATAGTCCTCGATTCTGATGACACGCCTCTCTCGAATTCTTCCTGAAAAACAGATTTCATTAGCGATCGGATTCGTTTTAATAAAATATGCGGTCGTTCGTATCTGATGGACAGTTTGGCACATTCGCCGCTTTGATGCACTGTCAAATTTTGGCGCAATATTGCTTTTCAGGAAGATGTTTAGCTTCGAACTCATTATCCTTCATTTGGACAATAAAATAAATGAAACAACACTCAAGTGGAAAATATTCAATAATGATTATTCTCAGTACGGAACTGAAGAAAACAAGGAACCTAGCAATTTGTGTCGAAGATAAGCTCTAATTGCGAATCGCTCTTCATCAACAAGCCCTAAACGGATTACGTCATCGACTCCGTCCTTTACAGATTGCTCTCGAACTTAGAAACACCGATTTCTTGTTTGATGGATTACTAGATAACTTTGCGCGGCCATATTTCTACTTGCATAACTTGTCTTCGCATCTTCCTTATCGGGTCAAACAAGATTCGCCAATCGAGGAAATTTACCTGTCCGTTTTCTCTTCGAACATGATCCCCATTTCACCTCCGTAAAATGATAGATTATCGTACGTGTCACATTTTATTACTCAAATAGCCATCTGTTTATCTCGAGAAAAACGGTAACCTTGATTAAATTATCCAAATATCTCTTTTATTGATTCACCCGGAGAAATAAATCCTCTGCATTAAACTAGTACATGAATCTCAGAAAAATTAAATTAAGAATTCTTGGCAACCAGGCACCATTAATGTTAAATGTCGAACTGATATGGATCTCGTAGCGAAAGCGAAACATAAGCAGAAATAAAACTGAAGTAGATTAGACTTGAAGTCAACATGAGGGCGACTAGATGTTACTGATTCTCCATACAGAATAAAATCAAGTTTTAACTTTGCGTTTAAAAATAGAGTTGAGCTTATTTCCGATTGAAGAAGAGCTTTTTGAACTTCCCACGGAATTTGTATCTTCAGATATCAGATTTCCTGTCCTCGGTTTCATCGATGATAACTCGGCTCTAAAATTCAAATTAATAACATAATACTCAAATCAATGATAGAGTGACATCTATGAAACGGCTTCATAAATGCTTTAAGTCATTAGCTAAAAAGCCAAACCAAAAAGAGCATACTTAACGGAGGCAGAACTCTGAGAATTGGTCGTAAATGGTGGAGTATCAGAACCGGCAAGATTCGAGGAGGAGTTACTGGGAATGAAGAAAGATGGCGGTAAATTAGGTGTAACATGACTTGATTGTGATTTCTTCTTCGTCGAAGGAGAAAGTTTAGATGAAGAAAGGCTAACAGGAAGCGTGCCATTCAACGGACCAGTGTGAGTACCTGCGAAAAAAACTTTGATAAAAAACAAACACATTAACAAAAGGAGTGAGTTGCACGGAAGCAAGAAAAATCAAATTTCCGCATCGTCACTAGACGATGAAGCAGACGAACAATCACAATAGGGAACAAATCCGTGAGGATCAGAAAGACGAGCACCATATTGAACCTCTATACCTGGAACTCTCAATTGGTAGGAAGAAAGGGCCGCAACTGTAGCTGCTGTTTTGAATCTGTTATTCGAAGGAACTCTCTGGAATTCAAGTCCTGTGTCTAAAATAGAAAGTACCCTAGATCAATGTTAACGGAAAGACACATGTCAGTAAGTAGCATGCCGTAGTGCATAAGCCATAAAGTAGAAAACAGAAACTAACCGTATGAGGATCCAGTTATGGAGAAACCACAGAGATTCTCGATCTCAATCCAACGCTGTTGACATTCATCCATTGCAGATTTGAGTTTTTCCATTCGTTGCTTCAAGGAGAATACTTTAGCGTCGATAGTATCTGTTTCCAAAGCAGTAGCTCCAGTGGCTAGTTTGATAGAATTAAACAAATTGCCTTGTCTCTTACGCATTCTGTCAACGAACTCCTTGGCTTCCTTCATTTCCTGGAGACATTCCATCTTCTTCTCGTTGATACAACCGATCTCAAGCTCGTAAGTTCTTCGAAGAAGTGGTTGAATCGAAAAGGACATGGATTCACCCGTCATTTCCAATCGCCTCTCGGCTTCTTCCAGTTTCGATTTCAAACTAAGAACACTTTCACCATCGACTTCATCTTGGCTATCAAACCTGAAAAAAAGTTAATCCCAAAGATAAGATGCATGCAATGAAGTACCTCTTTTGTGCTCCTTCGAATTCACTTTCCATGCTTTTCAGCTCCGTAAGCTTCTTCGTGAGCTCTGTTACTTGCTGTTGGCTTTTCGCACGGAACTTTGTCAGGACATACCCGAGGACAATACATACAAGTGTCAAAACGAGGAGAATAGCGTCTTTAAAACGAGAACCAGATGGTTCCTGAAATCCAAACAAAACTAAATCCAAGGCTTTCAGCTGTAGTTTCTGTCGATGAACGAAATTCTTGATACCAAGGATACTGATAAGAAAGGAGGAATTCTGAATAGCCATTCTGAAAGCAATTGAATGAAGATCGATATATCATCGACATGGAAGTTTATGAGATGATCAAGATGGATCTTACCTCGGAAGGGATATCCCAGTCACCTTGTGCTCTGTGAAAGTCTTTTCATACTGAGGGAGTTTTACAATATTAATGAGCCAATCGAGAAGGTGTTGTTCGTTCCAACTTCTCTCCTCTGATTCGAACCAACTTTCCCACATGTCATCAACGGTAATCGCGTCATCGTCGTGATGGAAAGCTCTCTCTCTCCTCGCTCGATCACTACCCGTTAGCTTCATATCTTCTTGAAGAAACTGAAGAAACAATCAATAAACATGAAATCAATATATGAAAATCAAGCTTACGTCATTGGATTCGAATCGATCAATTGATCCGCTCTGATCATCGTCCATCAATCTGTGGAGTTCCTTAATCGCTTCATATCCCTCTGGATCCCGTAGTTTCTCATCATCGGCAGTGATCTCAACATCTGAAGAACTCAATGATAAGATGTGTATTCATTGATAAGAAATGTAAACTCACTTCTTGTTGCCTTGGGCTTGTCTAGAACGACATTTCCAGGCAAGAAGATCACTAGACCGAGGACGATCCAGGAAAACCTCGAGACACTGACCATGGAATGATATTTGGTTAAACCTGAAAACAGAAGTTAAGTTAATTTGCTCAAATAAGAAATAGCATCGGTGATCACTTCGACAAAGGAAAAACGCTCGCACTGTGCTCTCGTTCACGTACGTGTGCGTCCGATTCCCATGAAAGCGAGATGGCTCATTCCAGGTCCTCTGAATCGAGAAATACATCTAGTATTTCCATAAACGGACAGATGCAAGAAAGTGAAAAATAACTATTCTACCGTTAAAACGACAGACAAGGTCGACAATGGATAGTTCGAAAAGAAAATAAATACAAATTCATTGTTATAAGTTCATTTAAATATTTGCTCCCTTGTTGATCTCGCGATGTAGGTTACCTAGTAAAGTAGGCTCATGTTTCCCAGCAAAGTATGGTTCATGATGACGTTACGAAAGAGCATAAAGACGTTTTGTGACAAGATGATAAATTGGGTAATCAAGATAAAGTAGAGAAGCTTCATTGACAATTTTTATTTTTCATTCGATTTCATTGGGGGAATGATAACTCTAGTAATCGGATCAAAATGTTCTAGGGGCATAAATACAGAAAACGTTTATCAAAAAAACCATTTAAAAAATTTGAAATTACGTCAACTGTCAACGATGTTGGGGATTGATTGGAGCAGTGAAAGCTTCTGCAGTCATCGGACGGTTGCTGAAATAAAAAGATTAATTTTTCGATATCAAAGAATACACAATTCAGGTTAGAGAAGCAAATGAGTTAGGTGACAAAATGCAGTGCAAAGTTTAAATAATAAACGTGCTTCGAGAAATATCTACTCCTCTCGCTTGTTGCCGAACTTCTCGCCGCTATCCATCGTCAGGGCTCCGGCCCCCAGCCCGAATCCGACCCCCTTCGGTCCGTACTTCCTTCCGTGACACTGCTTACAATAAAGCTCGTTTCCGTGTTCGGCAACGGTGCAGGAGTCCAGGAGCTTATTGCACATGTCTAAAATGGATAATCAGGATGGGTTTTTTCTAGTTTAAAAATTTTCTTTTTAGTGCCCGGGACGATAGAATAGAACAAGAAGCACACAAAACAGTCACATACGTCATTTCAACTTCTTTGTTTCCAAACTGTTCCCCAGTATCCATCGTCAGTGCCCCGGCTCCGATACCGAATCCGATACCTTTCGGTCCGTACTTCCTTCCATGACATTGCTTACAGTACAATTCTGCTTGATGCTCACAGCAATTCGTCGAATCCAGGAGTTTATTGCACATTGCTGGAAAAGGGACATTGCACAAGATGTATGGAGTAAGTTTATTATAATTTTAAGCCCAAACATTTAGTTCCAGAAGCATGATGCAAACAGTTAGTGCAAAAAGTTGATTTAACCTCCCCCGCATAGTGATTGCGCGCATGAATTGTTTACTTTTGTTGTAAAATCCAGAAAGTTAAAGCTTTTCAATAAAGTAAAAAAACTTCAATTTTGGCATAGAACAATATATTTCGAAAATGTTACACTATTCCAAAAAATGATGAGTCAATTTTTCCAACGACTATTTCTGAAAATGAAAATACCAATACTTTGAAAGACAATAAAAGAATAATAAAGTAGTAAAAAAATAAGATTTTATAGAAATAGTAGAAACCAGGAAAACAAACTCACTGCATTTGAAACAGAATTTGTGCCATTTATAGCCTCCAGCAACCATTTCCTCAGCAGCATAAACTGATTTCCCGCATTTGGGACACTTGGGATGTTCGACAGGCTTGAACGGCATTCTAAATAAATTTATGTAAACTACTTAATTACTTTAGAAAAAGATAAATAGATAACCACGCAGACCAAAGATCAAGGAGTTCACGAGAAATCACAGCTGATTCGGAGTGAAAGTGAAAGTGAACTGGGTACAAACGAAACAGCTGTCATCGGACCTGCAGGGCCTTCCCGAACCTTGTTAACCTGGGAAAAGGATCTCAGACACCAAACAGATCTAGTTCCGATCAATGTGGATGAATGCTAAGCGGCAATGAAGAGGTCGTGAAGGAGGGAGGAAAACGCAGACCGACTCGTCTCCTCGACAGCATTGGTTCAGGCATACACCCTGCGGTCGTCCGTCCTAGAACTAGACGACTGTCTCGAGGAGGAAACTGCAGAAATCGGGAAAGCAAGCAGTCTTTCAGCAATCGAACTAAGCAACCAGCCGCACTAGCAATCCCATCGTTGATGGATAGAAGGATTGCGCGTCTCGGATAGGGACACACAGGTTCGTCTATGTCGAAACTTTTTGTCACCGAGCCCTCCGACTTCAAGTCGCGAAAAAAGCCGCAAGTCCTCAATGAATTTTCGCTAGAGTTTTTTTCGTAAAGTTAATTAGTTTGTTCTTCTTCCAGGTATTTTGTAAATGATAACTTCCGAATCTCTTAGTCATCGTTTTCCGGTGATTTTGACATATCTTTGGAAACGTCCTGCGTCACCGATCTAACTTGAAATCATAAACAAGGAACAGTTGCTCTCTTAGATCCAGGATTGCTCTTATAAAGTTATTATTATCTCTATCTGTAAACCTAGAAGAAAAAAATTATATATCTTCCTTGCCGAAGACCAGGATGATTTCTCGGAGACTTGCATACGTCCCAGTTGTGAATCCGAGGAGACCGAAGGACATCAGGATAATGTTTTTGATCCAGATTTTGGGTGTCAATCGTTTTTGAGCGTAGTAACATAAAAGTTCGATGACCGGAGGGAACAGCAGAGCCAGAGCCGTTCCTGCAAATGCTCCGACAAGGGAAATAAAAAGAGCAAGATGTGGAATCAACTCAGCCATTAAACCTGGAAATCCGTTCTTCGTATATAAATTCCAAAGACGACTCACAAGTGAAAATGACCATTGAGTATCTCACGAAATATACGGTAAAGTTCTGTCGATGTTCGGGGATTTTCCTGGAAATCCATTTTTCGATTCTCTCCATAGGAACGTAGAATTGGAGAGGATACGAAACGAGGATGCAGCCGACGAACATGACTTTGATTGCTTGATAAAAGCCTTCGTTGGGTAGATTTAACGTTACAGTATCCTTGATAGCGTCTCCAAATGCCAAGTAGCCATAGAATCCCATTGTACAGTAAACTGCCAACACAAGCAAACAAGCAGTATTCAGTACTCCGTTGGGAGAAATGAAGTGTTGAGGAGAGTCCATCTGATTCTCGATCGGAAGAACAACAGCAATTCCTTCGAAAGCGAACATGACAGTGCCGAAAAACAGCGGCAACTCTGTCCAAGTCCCTACGGCAGGAACTGTGTACGTGGGTTGGATGTGAGTGAATAAGTACCACATGACGATACTGACCGCAATCAGATAAATAATGTTCGCCAGGAGAGCGAGAGGGGCCAGGACTTTGAGATGTCTGATTGTACAGAGTCCGAGGATTGGAACAAGGAGCATTGCGATCCATCCGGCTTGAGATATATGGATTTCGGAAGTTTCATCAAAGAACTGGAATTTTTCAAGTAGGAATTAATGCAGAATAAATTTACCTGTTTCAGATTGTCTGCCATAAAAACGAAATACACACAACAGAACCCGAGTTGAGCGGTGAACATACTCACGTTGACGAGCTGCTTGGCGAAGTACCCGTGATCTCTGATCCAGGCCGGACCGATCTCCACGGCTCCTCTCATCACATTTGCGAAGTCGATTCTATCTTGGCCTTTCCTGAACGATATATAGTGAGCCGAATAGACTAATTGTCTACAGCAATAAGTAGAAACAGCACAAATAACAACGAGTAGTACTAATCCCAGCCAGAGTCCGGAGTATTTGAATGCCAGCGGCAAAGATAGCATCCCAGTCCCCATCATTACCTTTATCATGTGGATCAACGCCTGTTCTGGGGTGATGGATGTGACGGTGTGAGGACGTTCTCCGAAGACATTTTCCGTCGTGATGAGTGGGTCGACGCTGAAAACAAATGCCCTTTAACAAATTACGAAGCTACAAACCTAGTTAAACCTGTAGAAGCTGCTGAAAATGCACTTTCGGTTTCGATTCTAGTCCGAGGCATTTTATTAAAAAACAATATAATTTAGGAACAAAACAACTTCCAACGAGTAAAAATCACTAATTAAAAAGATAAGGTTTCTTTAAACATCGATTTTTTCTTTCGCGAGAGCATGATAAGCCAGTCATTCCATTCATCGCCGGAGAATAAGGAAAACCGACAACAAGCCCAAAGTAAGGATAGAAGGCATAGTGCTTAGTCCCAGATTACAATGATCAACGTCGCAGCAGTAAAGGTCACCCTTTACCGATTGGGTACTTATGTGGTGTTGAGCTTCTCCCTGAAATGTGATACATAGAAATATCCTGTCAAAAACAACTTACGTGACATTTCAAATTTCCAAAAGCTCCACCAAGACCCGCTAACAGATATGAGCATCCTCGGAGAGTGAATGCATTGTTATTTAAATATCCCTTGATCTTGAAACAGTATTCATCTAAAGTGTTGTTGGATTCAGGACACTCCTCGATCGGATCTGTAGTCCCTTGAATGATATTTACGCCGCTGTTATCATTTTTACACTCCAGAGCCAGACAATTTTGGCTCAGGATAATCGCCAGGAGTACTAGGAATTTCACGAAAGTCATGACTATCGGTCTACACAGTATGGAAATCAACTAGAATTAATTGGAAAGATACACTCAACTTCATTTTTATTGCTGATTAAAGCTTCAGATAAGAAATAACTAAGATATCAAACAAGGACATAGCAAATGTGATGAATTGTCATTAATTCCGGTTTTAAGCTTCCAACTTTTTCACATAAAATATTTTCGAGGGTTCGACAGGTTTGGAAATCAGAGCTACCGGAAGAGGGGGTGGGATAGGCACGTTATTTCCAATTTGATTGGGTATTTTCGGTTGTTGACTAGATTGAGTAGGAATCGAAGGCATCGTTGTGAGTTTCGAATTGAGACCAGAATTCAGAAGGAGCTTCGAGGCAGCTCCGGCAGTGAGGACGGGAGGACACTTGGAGTACCCGCATTTCTCGTAGAATCCCATTTTGTCATGAGTAGACAGATAAGCCTATAAGTAAGATTAACATTTTCCAATATCGATAATGAGCTTACAGTCGTGAATCCAAATTTACTCGCTCTCTCTTCCACCAGATCCAGGAGAATTCTCCCTATTCCTTTTCCTCTGAGTTGGTTATTTACGATCACAGACTCTATCCAACAGTCAGAGGCTTCGGGCATCCGACACAACCGGACATGTCCTATGAGATTTCCATCCGACATCAACAAAAAGGACATATCTGGCTGATCCTTCATGCATCTCTTCAGACTGTTCTCCCTGATAGTACGACTGCGTGGCCATTCCTAAAGTAAATATATTTAAACAGAATTGATGATATTGAAATAACCTGATTAAGTAGATCTATACAGGAGTCAATTAAATCAGGTCTTTCCAACAATGGAATCAACTTGTATTCATTATTGGTGGCCACAGACGTCATCTCATACCATCTGAAAAAAATTACTCAAAACATTTGCTCCAGAGCAGAATATTCCACGGAATGCCGATCGATAAATCGAAATAAATACCATTAGAAAATTTATATCAAACGATCGAAATTGTTTCAACGTAAAAACATAGACAATAATCAACATAAAATCACAAAGCTGGAAAAAACTACAACTGGAACTGGGCATTGCTGTTGTAGCCGTTGTTGTAACGAGATTGTATCAAGAGATCGTAATAGTAATTAGGTTCTTGCTTAATCTTAGAAGGAGCAGCGAAGGGAGAAGGGAAGGCATATTGAACAAGAGAAGAGTAATATCGTTCATGGAGTTGTTGGCGATTCAGACTGTGAGCATATGGATCTACGGAAGTGGTAGTTGGTTGAGGCTGAGGGTTAGATGGCTGGGCAGTGGAGTAAACGATGGGTCCCGAAGGGACAGAATGGACAACTGGAGCAGGTTCAGGAGGATAATGGTTACTGATAGTCGTTCTGTAGGGCTGTCCTGGAGTCGCCTCCACTGCTGTTGGAGGAACACTGGGAATCCGTCTAGTTTGGTAGGTGAATGCATCACTTCGAGGTAGAGGAGAAGGTAAATGGGGATTTGAAGTTCTTGCATACACGTTCTCGACATAGCTCCGAGGTTGGGTAAAGGGTTTGGAACTAGGAGCAGGAGATTCGGAATCAGAAACATCTGGAGAGGAAGGCATCGACATGGATTCCTCCTTGTCGTTTTTATTCAGCTTCATCTTCTTCTTGGAAGGAACGTAGGCGAGATTCGGGTTCTCCTTCAGGGCTTTCTTATGTTCCTCTGCATACTTCTTCGCCATAGCAAAGTATGGAGCTTTCTCTGCTTGAGACATCTTTTTCCAGACCTCTCCCATAGCACGACTTACTTCGTTCATCTTCTGACGAGGCTCCTTCTGGATCTTCTGTCTCTGTTCGACAGTCCAGATCATGTATGCATTGAGAGGACGTTTTATAAACTGTTGATCTGAAGAAAATCGATAATCGAGATGAAACCTACAACACTGGATTAAACGTACTGTTCGAACCGCTGAGATTAGCATTCTGAGGATGGATTTCAATAGCACCTGGAAGATCAGAGAAGTCGATTGGACCCTTGGTTGAAATAGAGGAGATTGTCGAAGTTTCATCTACATCGAGGTCTTGCTCGGGTTCCAGTTTGCTGGACTCCGAAGACGGAGAAGCAGGAGATTCTGCACCTGTTCTTGTTCTCATTATCTGGAAAAACAACGAAATTACATGAAGAAAAAACGAAATCAATATGGACGAAATTAAATCCGACATATCGCGGCCAAGGGAGGGCGCGAACGGAGCTGGACCGGCCCGCTTCGTTTCTTTTTCGCTTCGAGAGTACTTGTTTGCTAGTGTTTCTTCAGCGAACGACTATTGCATGCTTCGACGATAATTCCCCAAAAAGTTGAAAAAAATCTACAACTTTTTATTTGTGCCTCATAAACGGACATCTGTTTAATCCATCATGAAATTAACTTGCCAGTTACGAGAAAGGATGAAGTATTCCGCAATTGAATCCCAAATGAGTCTTTCTGACACTGACCATAAAGTAGAAAGCGGAAAAAATAAAACTTTTAATTATAAATTGGAATCTGGTAATGCTCAAAAATAAATTCCAACTATGCCGTCAACGTCACATTCGAAAACAAGGAACGACCGAATTCCCAAATGGACTTTGTTGTCGAGGATTCATGCATGTGAAGGTTTGTTTAAATCTTTCCTCAGTACTGTAGTACCGATGCTGGGTAATTTTCAGACAGGAGCTTTGGTTGTTGCTTACTTCCAGGCATTGCATGCTACTTCTCTTTGTGCTTATTTGTTGAGTAAAATTATTGTTTCTTGCTGTCACTATACTCTGCTTATTCCGACGGTATTTACTGTGGGAGTGTCCGTTATTACTTACATTCTCTACCAAGGAGCTCAACATGGAGACCCGAGGAGGTTGAAGATTGTGGTGATCACCTTCATCATCCGACTGATACTTTTATCCGGTTGGCTTCTGACAATCATGCTAGTCCACCTCTTCAATGCCGATGGATTCCCTGTTTTCAAGGATTACCTGATCGAAAGAACGGTCTTTATCATTATCTCCATCATCGAATGTACAGTATCTGTCTTCGTTGTCCAGAAATGTTATGTATTCTATTCAAGACTCAGGATCGTGACGACTCGAGGACAAATGAGGGAGTTTGACTTTTCCTGCTGTAATTTTACTCCGTTGGTGGTGAGTTTATTTATCTATTTACTGACTACAGTAGTTATTTAGAACAGAACGTATGAATTCGTCCAAAAGGGATGTTGTCAAAAACACGGAGAGGTTATTGCCAACGAATCTGCGTTGACAGAAATGTGTTATTATTCCTTGTCTTCTGCTGACTTTCCCGAAAAAAGACTTCCAAATACCCAAATAGATATAAACTACGTACTCTCCCCCACAGTGTGAAGGAAATTAATTTGAGATGGTTTTGTGATTATTTTCCTCGTTAATTTCAGTCATGTTTAACTTTTTTCGAAAATGGATGCGAAAACTTATTAACTTGGGATTCCGAATAAAATTACAATATTTATTCAGTCGCATTTTTGACTTGACACAAACCATGAAATATAGAATCAGGTACCTGGTTTTTTGTAAAAGAAAATTGTATCACCAAAGAAAGTGAAAGACACGCGGTCAACAGTTCCTTTGTGTATCCGGGATTGCGTCATGACGCATGAGAAAACTGGACGGGGTGAGTACGAACGAAGGACCGCAAGCCCGAGGGCTTGAGTACACAATCCCTGATCGGTGGAAGCGTCTCTGTTCCTTGGAGCTCTTCCGGGATCGTGGACCAGTATTGATGAACAGACCTGATTGTAGAGTGTGACAGAAGTGTACAAACATTCCCGCTTCCGCTTTCTTATGTCTTGATTCCCTCAGGACAGTGCAGTTGGCTTTTTGTTCTTGAGCCGACATTGTTGAATGAAGGGTCGTATCAGTTGTTGCTACAGATTCTTTTCGTGGATCTGGAATGTCACTCATGAAACAAATCCACGAAAATAACAGTTTGCCCGGGAGTGTGTTGGCCGTATTAGTGGCTTTGCTGCTTCTGCTGGCAGGAGTGGTCTGGGTCGCCTTCTGTATTGCCGTCCACAGAGCAGCTTTAAGGATAGCAGAGATGAAAAGACAAAGACGAAGACAGGTAAGTCCATAATCCACTTTTCTCTTCAGGCAATTTATTCCAGCATATTCTGGCCACAGCATTAAGCAGAGCTGCAAATCAGCCGGTTTCCAACTTAAGTACCGGAATTCCTATGCAATTTCCGGAGAATGTGAGAAGAAGATAATAACCAAATTTCATTATATATTTCCAGGGCACTAACTTATCAATAGGAGATCTGCCTACTTACGAAGAAGCCCTCAGGGAACAACCACCTAATTACAGTAAGACGACGAGAGGGTAGGGTTTTTTGTAAATTACTGGGATTCTTATTGCTTTTTTAGTCGATCTGTATCTCGAACGGAGAGTGGTGTCAGGATTTATACCAATACCGGTCATTTGAGGTAAGCCGATTTTTTCAAAACAGGTGATTTTAAATCCATTCCAGGGTAGCACCCGAAAGACCGAGCTCGAGTCTTGTTTCGTCGACTCTGGAAGATTCTGATCCGCCGAGTTACGAATATGCCGTTAGTATCGTCAACATGGAACCGAGTTCGAACATCTCTGGGTGATCACATGTCTGCTTTTTGATCCTATAGCGGCCAAACAAATTCTGGTAGTTGCGAAATTATCTACGCATCGTTGTTTGTTGACAACAAGAAAATAAAAATTTTAATCAATTGATTGGAAGCAACAAGTTTGGTCCAATGCACTGTTTGGTTTATGACTTCTTTAAATAGATAATTTCTTCTTTAAACTTCCAAAAAGTATCTTTTACACAAGAACTAGTGATATTGGACTATTAGAAAAAGAGCGAATGCTGAGAAGCCATTTTTTCCTTTCTTGAGGTGTTTTTAGTATTGATGAGGAAATTTGTCCTTTGGAAATGGTAAAACGGTGCGGGGAGAAAAACAAAGGGGCGCGATCACTGTGTCGGGCTTTCTAGTTAACGATCGTGCACGGGTTTCTCTGGTGATCATTCGTTTCATCTTTAACATGTCCCTCGACTTTTTTTCTTACTCTTTACGTGAAGACGACTGTTAGTATTTGTTTGTGCCGCCGCACACTTGCTTTTGCAGTTGCTGATATAATTTTTCGTTGCAAAGTGCAAAACGCTCGAATCCGGCACGTGAACATTTATGTAATTTATTGTTGTTTTTCTTTCCGACTGTAAATAATTTCTTAAGAAAGAAGAATTTTAAACCTTGATGCTCCATTGTTCTTTCTGTTCAAGATCACTTTTTCAGGTCGAAAGTGCAATGGATTTCTCTACCGCTTCCATAACCAGGAAACTTTCCTCTTCCAAACTTGTGAAGCAATTTGCCGAGCTCAACTTTGCGGATGAGGCATTTTCCATCGACGGAGGTGCCAGTGCCAAGGTCGAGAACAGGTTTGTTTTCGAATGTTCGTGGGAAGTTGCGAACAAAGGTTGGTTCCTAGCTCTTCAAGGTAGAGATCCATATATCAATTTCAGTCGGAGGGATATACACAGTCCTCAGAACCAAGGCTCCCGTTAGCACTGATGAGCTGGGCGATCAGTATTGTATGTTGGGTCCTTACTTCGAGGATAGAGTCAAACTCGAAGTCGAAGTTCTGGAACCCGAGACGGCTCACATGAAGTACACTCTGGAACAGATGCAGGAATGGGGATTCAAGGTTGTCTATGGTCGGTGGTTGATTGATGGATATCCGAAAGTCGTTCTGTTCGACATTGGCTCTGCTGCATGGAAACTGGATACTTGGAAACATGAAGTTTGTTTTATTTCTGTTGATAAGGATCTTTATCTCTGTCTTTAAGCTCTTCGAACGTTGCAGCATTGGAGTTCCATACTATGACAAGGAGTCCAATGATTGTATTATCTTCGGCTTCTTAGTTGCTATCTTCCTGAAGACCTATGAGGAATCCGAAGAAGGTAACAAGCCATACGTCACGGCTCAGTTCCACGAATGGCAAGCGGGTGTTGGTCTCATAATGTTGCGGCTTTGGAAGACACAGATTGCAACGGTGTTCACGACCCATGCAACACTTCTAGGAAGGCATTTGTGTGCGGCTGGTGCAGATCTTTACCATAATCTGGATAAGTTCGATGTCGATGCAGAAGCTGGCGAGAAGCAGATTTATCATCGCTACTGTCTGGAACGTGCAGCTACTGGATTGGCTCACATTTTTACGACCGTTAGTGAGATTACCGGGTTGGAAGCAAAGTACTTGCTGAAGAGAGAACCAGATGTATTGACTCCCAATGGTCTGAATGTGGTTAAATTCGCAGCTCTTCACGAATTCCAAAATCTTCATGCTCAGAATAAGGAAAAAATCCATGACTTCGTTCGAGGACATTTCTATGGCCATCTCAATTTTGACCTTGACAAAACACTGTACATGTTCACTGCCGGTCGTTATGAGTTTAGCAACAAAGGAGGAGATATGTTCATAGAAGCTTTGGCAAGATTGAACCATAAATTGAAGGTTGGTTTATTTTTAGAAAAAACTTTTAAATAGCTTTCTGCATGTGCACTATTGGGTTTCAAATTTTTAAATAGGGGATGTCAGACATTTTTTACACATATTTGATTTTGTGCTTTTCTGATTGAAGTAGACGACTTAGCTCATTAAAATACTCCTATACTGGAACGCATGCTTTCCACTTTGTGTATTTCCTGTTTGGCGTATTCTTGACGTTTTCACGAGTCTTGTCAGGCGATATGTATAAGATAGTAGATGTTCTTCGTAATTTTTGGTCACTGCCTCGGTATCTACTTGGAATGGACAGCAAGCGAGTTAGTGGAACGGAAGTCAATGTTGACCTGCAAATGCCATGTTTATCTAGTTAGCATTTTGTACCTGAATAAGACCATAATTTCGGTTTGTAGGGAGGGAAGTGGAACCTGGTGTGTGAATATGGAATTTTTCGTGTATACACAATTGCTTAATTAACGAATACACACTCAGTACATTTTTGAACTCATCAGTAAGCTGTTGCATGTTTTGCGCTTTGACTTGAGATAATTGAAATTTGTCTACTAAAACCAACGAAAGAAGCTTGGCGTTGTATTGTTTCCTTTCGTTACTGATGCCATTATGGGGTTTTCCACTAATTGATTTTTGATTAATTAAATGGCATGAATGGGGATCGCTCCATGATACACTTTTTACATTTATCCGCTTACGTCATGAAAATAAGGAGTCAGGTGTCTAAAGTTTCTATACATATTTAGTTTTTTAGCTGAAATTAAAATAGTAACACTTGTGAAACCTAAAAGTTTATGCGTGATGGCTCGCTTGTTCATCTCCATTCTCGAAGGCACCGCCTTCATTTTCTGTGGTTCTTTATGTCTAAGCTGAAACGACAGTTACCCACTCTTTTACTCCTCTTACACCTCAGTAGGAAAACTTTATTTGACGTACAAGCCTGGAGAAAACATGTACTATATCGTGGTGGCATTCCAGATTTTTAAATGTTAGCTCGGTTGCGTGCCACAAGGTGGAATGCTGCTTTTTCTGAAGCAGGGTGACTATCCGATTTCACTAATTTTAACGTCCGGCTTGGCTTCACTGTCTTGACCAACGAGACAAGTAGCCATTTTGGTAGAAAATATTTTGCTGGAGGCTTCATCTTCAGGGTCGATTTCCCCTTATTCATTTAAATTATTTACTATTAAATCTCTCGGGAACAACGGATTTCATCTTGGATTTCTCATATCCTTTATTGTCGTGCGACGTGACCACAGTATAGCTTTTGATATTCATTATTTAGGGTGCAGGAAATTAGGGCTCTTGACACTTCAATGTTTGCCGAGGGCTTTGGTATTTTAATATTGTCTCATCCTCACTCTTAATATTGTTGGTATTCAGAAGCATTCCTCTGTTGTTAACGACGTTTGTTGAGTTTTAGAACCATGATGCGTTTGGATACGTTTATTATTATTTTGTACTCGGTCTTGGCACTTATTGGTTTTTGTGGCAACATTTGGGTAATGTCTACTGTCATATGCCAACTTACTGGTTGTGGTTTATCATCCTCATTTCGGGCACGTAGACGAACTCCTATTGCTGGTATCCAATCATCTGCATGTCTTTACTTGCTGTTATTATCTATGGTTGATGTGATTTCGCTGATTCCGGTACCAGTTCTCATTACAGACCTTATACTGGGGAAATTCATCTTTCCGGACTGGGTTTGCAAAATGATTTATTCATTTGAAGGTGCCAACAAGTCATTGTCACCACTAATTTTAACGGCGTTGAGTGTCGATAGATACATAGCTGTTTGTCGTCCCTCTTTGATTTGGATGAGACAAGCAAAATTTGCCGTTGGAATTATTTTATTGTGCTTTGCATTATCTATGGGTTGCATACTACCTGTCATGATAACTGCTTCTCTGACGCCCTTTACTGTTAATTCGAGAGAAGTGGTGAAGTGTATGATTGGTTATCCCTCGGTGACCTTAGGACTGATATTACCTCAATTCTCCTACGTTTTGCCATTGATATGTATTTGTTTCGTCTACATTGCGATCTTCCGACATCTCTATAAGCACACTCATCTGAGCACTGTTGGACGGAGAACAAGCATTTCTCTGAGTCGCGTTGTTAAATGTTCTGTTCTTGTTGTGATGTTCTACTTTATTTGTTGGACACCTTACTGGATTCAGCAGATTATTATCCTCATTGTACCGCCATCGGGTTAGTTTGTTCCTAATTTCCTACGAGGACAGTTCGAATTTATCGCACTGAGTGTTTCTCATCTGGAGTAGTGCTTGAAAATCTAGTTTTGAAGGAGTAGCACAAATTTTCTCACGTTGTGGGACTACTTTCCACTTTTGGTAATCTTGAATTTTGGATAAAGTACGTTAATCCGTTTAATAATTACTAAACAGAAACTTGTTTTCCTCAAAGATTGTTTGAACTGTTCTCAGAAATGTAGTGGTGTTTTCGATTGGCTTTGACGTCGGAGATTGTAGGGGAACCAACTGAAGTTGGCAGTGTACCGAATACTATCCATCAAACGTTCATGTATTTGGTTCATGCGTTTCCTTATGCTCAGAGTGCTCTGAATTGGCTCTTCTATGCTTTCCTTAACCATAACTTGCGTCATTCATCGAGATGTTCCCTTGCTACGAGATCCACGGCTACGATTACTGGTGATAACGGTCCTACGGCAGCGTCGGCGACGGGTAATGTTGCTCCTCTGTGGCGAAATCTCCAGAATGTGGGCAATTACCTGAAGAACGCAAGTATTGATACTGGTAGTACGATTCTACGGTACTCTCCGTTCCATTCACGACTTCGATCACGGTATTTAATTGTCTTTTTGAAGTTTCTGAGGTCTTTTTTAGAAGTACGACTTTTTTGGATTCGAACGACAGTGATAATCGTCGACCTGTGAGCAGTACCGGTCTTAGTGTGACTAATGGCAATTCTGGATTTTTCGCTTCTTTGATAAATATCGGTTCTACAAACGGTAAAGATGATGCTCCGATATCGTCAGCTAGCAACTTTACGTTGGAACCTAACGCATTTAGTCTGAAACCGACTCCAGATTTTCCGTTGCTTGGTTTTTCGAATGTACGAACTCCGTCCCCTTCTATAACCGGCATTTCCTTGAAAGTTCCATCGAATAGTCCACGAAGTCCTGAGCGAAATTTCGAAGCGGTACCGTCTCCCAACTCTGCAATTTCGTCCCCTGATATCATAAAACGTGTTGATGAAAGCAAGGATGACTCGACAGAACAAAATGATCTTCCCGTTGAATGGCTTTAGGGATCTTTAACAATGTATTTCGAAGGGTTTGGATAATGTTTGTGTTGTTCTTCGTTCGGTAAAAATTCTGTTTAATTGTTACAAAGTACTTTGGGGGTAATTATCTATAATTATATACCATGGTGCAGAAAGCTGTTTAATATGGGATTTAAGGGATTATAATTTGACTTTTAGACTTCCACTGATGAAAGATGTAAAGACGTTACAGTTATTGCTTTCATCATATATCCGGCAAAAGCTAATTCGTTCAATGTTGATTCCCTCCGGGGTCAAGCAGTTTGCAAACAATTGAAAGACACTGTTTCCAAGATTAAAGAGAATATTGCAGATCGAATGTTCGAATCTTGTGTACGGTTAGTTTTTAAAGTTGTGTACCGATTTTAGTGTTTTTATTTTAGTGGTCATATTCCTCCTACAGAAGATTTACTGTTGCCATCTGAATTGGTTCAATTGAAGCGTTGTTTGTTGTCGGCCAAAAGAGATGCTTTGCCTCCGATATGTACCCACAATATGGTTGATGATGGGAACGACTCCGTCCTCAACACTCTTCGTCGAACTCAGATGTTTAACAACGAAAATGATCGTGTCAAAGTGGTCTTCCATCCTGAGTTCTTGAGTTCCGTGTCTCCACTCATTGGACTGGATTACGAGGACTTTGTTCGTGGATGTCATCTTGGTGTTTTCCCCTCGTATTACGAACCTTGGGGTTATACACCCGCCGAATGCACAGTTATGGGTGTTCCCTCGGTCACAACTAATTTGTCTGGATTTGGATGTTTCATCGAGAAGTATGTCGAGCAACACGACAACTACGGCATTTTCATCGTTGATAGAAGATTCAAAAGCGGACATGAATCTTGTGATCAGCTCGCTGATTGTCTTTACAAGTTTTCTTGTCTCTCTCGCCGTCAGCGTGTCATCCTGCGTAATAGAACCGAGCGCCTGAGTGATATGTTGGACTGGAAGGCTCTTGGGGCTGTAAGTTTCGTTTTCTGGAGAGTAGTTAATTATACAAGTTTTAGTATTACCGTGAAGCTCGTCGTCTGGCTTTGAAGAAGGTTTTCCCGGACTTGGAAGTCAAGCTCTCCGAGACCCTCAGTAAGGTTGGGCGTCCTATTTCTGCCCCCAGTACTCCTCGAGGAGGAAGTCCGAACGAGAGTGATTCAGATACTTCCGAACAGGAAGAACGAGAGAATATCGAGTTTTATGCATGACCGGTCCCAAGATCTTCCGATGCTCAAATTAACAGATTTCTAGGTAATTAACATTTATTTTAATATTTTACATCTTGTATAGTTGAATAAGTAACAGTATTGTTAATAGGATTATAATGAAATATGTTGTGAATGGTAGATAAAGGATAATATTGGTTTGAAGCAATTGTACAGGTTTCAAAAACAACGAATGGATTTCCGTCACTCGTCGTCCAAAAACCTGGACATTTTACTTCAAACCGACTGTATTTGCGAAAGCCGAAAGCAGACAATTGACGAAATGCCGAAAATTCAGGATCTTACTTTAACACGAGAAGGATACCAAAAGCGGAATGAATGTTTGGACTACCGTCGTTGGATGGAGAACGTGCTCCTGCAGACTGGCAGAAGGGTAACCCGATATCCGCGCCAATCGTGCCAGAGTGTCTCAGGCGTCCATTTTCAGTGGGGAACTCTTGAATTTTGTAGAGGGGATCGGCTTGTTTCACATGGATATAAAAGTAATTTGAAGAAGATTGTTTGAATACAGTAACTTATTTAATGTTCTGATTGCATCTATGTGTCCGACAATTAAGTAAGTTTTTCACTTTTATTTATTAGAGTTTGGGTTTCTTGTTAAAACTCTCGATATTATTTTTTTCTAAAAATTTGACAAAAAAGGCGGTACGAATTCTTATTTCATTGACTTTTGTTTCAAGCAGCATTGTCCGTCCATCTTTTCGAAACTTGGTTCTTTTTTCTTCCAGTTTTCATTTCTTCCTCATCGCCAAATACAGACATCCGAATTCTTGGCACACAGACAAACATTGGCCTTCGACCATCGCGAGGACATTGGCCAAATTGCCGCATTTAGCTTTGGATTTCATTTCTGGTTCTTATTTTTGTTAGTTTAGATTGGTTCAGCCGGCTGTCATTGAAGTTCCAACATCCACCGGATCTCGAAAATAAACAATGGTAAACATCTTAATTTCTATTTTTATTTCAATGCTGGGAATCCTCTTTCTGAATTCTACTGAATGTTTTTCAGCGTGAAGTCATCTCTGTGCACATCGGACAAGCTGGAGTCCAGATCGGGAATGCCTGTTGGGAACTGTACTGTCTGGAGCATGGGATCCAGCCAGATGGACAGATGCCGTCGGACAAGAGTCTTGGAGGAGGAGATGACTCCTTCACGACCTTCTTTTCCGAAACAGGGAACGGTCGACATGTTCCTCGAGCCGTCATGATTGATCTCGAGCCGACTGTCATTGGTAAGTCTATTTTGGAAAAATTAATTGCAAGCATACTGTAAGCCGTAAAACTTTACTCATTTTCACTTTTGCGAAAGTGGAATACTTTTTGCCAAGAGGAATGCCGAAATAAAAGGCAATACCCCGGTCTTCTTTTCCGAAATGAACCCGCGAAAATGTCCTTTGCCCTATTCGGAAATGCATTAGTTTTTCTGGTTTTCTGTGGATGAATTAGCTGAGCAGCTCTTTCGATGGACATCTGCTCCCAATGCTGTTTTATTTCCGACAGAAGTGAGTCATGTCACAACAACTCTTGAATTCTGAAAGAAGATCCTCAACTTTTGAAAAGATCAATATCAAAATGAAACAACAAACATTCCGAAATTTTAATTTCAGACGAAATTCGGACCGGAACTTATCGGTCTCTTTTCCATCCGGAGCAATTGATTACTGGGAAAGAAGACGCTGCTAACAACTATGCCAGAGGCCATTACACGATCGGGAAGGAGATCATCGACACCACTTTGGATAGAGTCCGTCGACTCGCCGACAACTGTACCGGACTCCAAGGATTCCTCGTCTTCCATTCCTTCGGTGGAGGCACCGGATCTGGATTCACTTCTTTGTTGATGGAAAGACTATCGGTTGATTATGGAAAGAAGGCCAAGCTCGAATTTAGCGTCTATCCTGCCCCCCAGGTATCCACTGCTGTCGTAGAACCCTACAATAGTATCCTAACTACTCATACAACGCTGGAGCATTCCGATTGCTCCTTCATGGTCGACAATGAGGCAATCTATGACATTTGTCGTCGGAATCTCGACATTGAACGCCCATCTTATACGAATCTGAATCGGTTGATTGGACAGATCGTTTCCTCCATCACGGCTTCTCTTCGTTTCGACGGAGCTCTGAATGTCGACTTGACGGAGTTCCAGACCAATCTCGTTCCTTACCCAAGAATCCATTTCCCGCTCGCTACTTTCTCTCCAGTTATCTCTGCTGAGAAAGCTTATCATGAACAACTCTCTGTTGGTGAAATCACGAATATGTGTTTCGAGCCCCACAATCAGATGGTCAAGTGCGATCCTCGTCACGGGAAATACATGGCTGTCTGCCTGCTTTTCCGTGGAGACGTTGTCCCCAAAGATGTCAACGCTGCTATTGCTTCCATCAAGACAAAGAGATCAATCCAGTTCGTCGACTGGTGCCCGACTGGCTTCAAAGTCGGAATCAACTATCAACCCCCCACTGTCGTTCCCGGAGGAGACTTGGCCAAAGTTCCTCGTGCTGTTTGTATGCTTTCCAACACCACTGCCATCGCCGAAGCTTGGGCTCGTTTGGATCACAAATTCGATCTCATGTATGCCAAACGTGCTTTCGTTCACTGGTTCGTCGGAGAAGGGATGGAAGAAGGAGAATTCAGCGAAGCTCGTGAAGACTTGGCTGCTCTGGAGAAGGACTACGAGGAGGTCGCTGTCGATTCAGTGGAAGAAAACGGCGAAGAAGGAGAGGAATACTGATTTTTAAAAACTGCTAGATATCGTGTTCTCCCAAATGTGCTTGCGCTTCTGAAATGTGCTTTACAAATATTATGATCAGATTGCTTTAATTGCCGATAAATAAAGCTTTTGGCGTCGATTTTAAAGGAAGTCACACGGATATCGAATATCAGTAAAAGCTAAATTACATGAAGGAAATCTGCCTCTGGTGAAACGTCACCTTTGTAAATCGAAGTTCTTTCCACAAGGGAAATTTATATTCAATGGAGTTCTGTATTTTGGAGAAGAGTATAGAAAATCAAATAGGGTTCTGAGATCTTTCAAAACATTAAACAATTTCGGGATTTGTATGGAACACGAAAAGTTTCAGCTTTCTGAGATTTTTGTGATAGGTATTTGTTTTCCATAGTACAATTTTTAAATCATTGATTACGCGCGTAAATTACGAAATTACTGCCTCACTGAATCGAAATTAGCACTGGGCTATTACGAATGATTACGAAATATCTTCACAACGGATTTAATTTCAGTTCCCGTTATAGTGTAATAGGTTATTTTAGTTACTTTTTATTATCTATATTTTATTCTGCTTCTAAGATTCCTATAAGATGCCGATATCTTATAAAACAATATATTAGAAGTATATATTTGAATTATGTCATTTCTATTCCATAATGGGTTATTTCTTTCTAGAACGATACTATATTATGATATAAGTATTTCTTTATTAAAGAATGAGGTTCTAAAGTGGATTTTGTCTTTTGCAGAATAAAATGACCATCCAGACTCCACCTATTTTACAACTGACCAGATGTTTCCATGGCAATTGGTTCTCGAATCATTTCTTTTTCTTTATATGAAAGTCGTATTTCTGTCCATTGATTTATTCCGTTTTGAATTAAATTATATTACTGTAGTCAACTATGGACCCTAAAGTTTCTTCAATAATCCGGAAAAACGATGAATTAATTAATATGCTGGAATCCCTTCGTCAACAGAACGAGCAAGAGCTTATTTTATATAAAGAAGTCCATAACTTGATGCCATGGCAAATTGCGAAAATGAATTCGGTCCGTTACTCAAAAACAGCAATAAAAGAAAAGGAAAAATCAGAAGAAGAAATTGCGGAAGAAAAAGTGAAGGAAAGAGCGGCTTCTGTGATTCAGGAAGCTGTAAGTTTCCTTCTGATTACTCATGTAACATTGTACGATTTCAGTATCGGAAGCATTTGTTTAAAGTTCGTTGTAAAAAGAGACTACAAAGCTGGGAACACGTAGGAATTTCCGACAGAATTAAATTCATTGAAAGAATTTCCACTACTGCTTCTAAAATAAATGCGATCAGCAACTTTGATCCTAAACATTGGAAGGAAAAGGTAAATTGACCTCGTCTCTGGGAATAAATCATTTTTTTAGTTGAATGAATTTGAAAAAAATCGGTCAAATCGAGCAAAATTATTCGAAAAACAGCGGAATTCACTGGAACTTCTCAAGAAAGAGCAGGATTTCATAAGAAACGACTTGGACTCTGCTGGATTACCAAAGATTAAGCCGTATCTCCTCCAGAAGGCTTCAAAAGAAATGCAATATACGATAGATAAACTTGAAACGGAATCTCTTCTCTCCTTGTTATAATGTTATCATCCTTCAATGGAAATGAGAATTCAGGAACTGAACTGCCCTAGATTGGATATCTTGCGCAATTGATTTCTCGTTATCCTGGAACCATTTTGGGAAATGTGTCAAATAGTCTGAATTTGATCCATCCTTGAAAAAATTATTTTTGGTCTATTCTCGAAAAAGTCATTTTTGATTTTTATTCTCGAAGATGCGGATAAAAGTTGTACTTTTGCTGATTTTCTTTGTAATTCAATGTAATGCTTCCACGACGCCAGCAACTCCAGAATCCACAACCTTGCCGATACGGCAGGTAGCAGAGAAATTACTGTCCAACATCCACAGATTCCCTGTAGCCATCCAAGAAGTACAAAGTGGAAAAACAGGAGAAATCAGGTAACCTTAATATTCAGTTTACATATTTATTAATTGTTTTTTTTAGAAAGATTGTATCCTCAGCACTTGGAGGAGGATTGATCAGCCAATTCCTCGAAAATCCATTGAAAGCAACTGAAACATTTGGGATCAATCTCAGTGAATTTGGTCTTAACACGAGTGCATTCAAATTCCCTGATAATTCTCTACTCAGTAATAATATTTTCGGCAAAGGAGATATGCTCTTCTCGAACAAGCAGCCTCTTGGTCCTACAACAACGACAGAGCCTCCGGCACTCTATATCGATGGCAGAATGGTCCAGCCAGAACACGAAGATGAAGTTCTGAATGCTATCCTCGGAGAAAGTCATAAACCTGATCTTCAAGCGAAAGCTCCTCGAGCTAATATGAATTCAGAGAGCTCCGCAAGTTATTACTCCGATCAGCGGGAGAACATAAATCAGTACCATCCAAGGAGAATCGGCCCAGCATTAAGACAACCAACCACAACTCCTCCTCCAGTATCTCCAGCTCCGGCACAAAGTCCCGATATCAAGGAAACTTCTGAAGCCATATTGAATTCAGTTGTACCGTTCTTGAACGTCCCTAAACTCGAAGACAATGAAGTTGTTCCTAAGGCCAAGGAAATTCGAAGAGCTCCGACAGCCTCGAAGCCACCTCCAATGATCAAGGAAATGAGTGCGAAAATCCAGATGTTAGAAGAAAGATTAAACAAACAGCAGGAGTTGCTACAGAAGCAGAAGTCTGAAGACAAACAACTCAAGATTCAGAAAATCCTCGAAACACTCAAGTTTGGGAAATCAGGAAGATTCAGTTCCCTGCAAAAACATCTCAGGTATTCCTTGGAATCTGAAGATGATCTGCAACTTTCCGCTCACCCACTTCCTTACTTGACGAAACCGGAATGTGAATGTCTTCCAGTGACCTTAGATAGGCTAAAAGGACGATGGATTCAAGTATTATCATCAGATGTTATTAATATGAAACTCGGAAAAGGAATCGAGAAACTTTTCAACGTAACGGATTCCTCTCTCGAATGCAATGAAATCCAGATCAGTCCCCCGAGAGACCACGACCCTGTTTACTCCCACCTCGTCTGGACCCTCAGACTAGCAAACAGCACCAACACCGTCCGGGTATGTGTTTTTATTTACTGATAAAGCAAATTAGTCTATTCTATCATTTTCCAGCTTTCTGGCAACATTTTTATCAAGGAGCACAACCAATTCATCACGAGGATAGTCGACTTCGATAACGACGTCAATGACATACCGAGTGAGTCCAAAACAGAAAATTTTCCAAAAAAATTTTTTCAGTATGCATTCGTCACATTGGAGAGAGTTCCGAGCATATTGTTATTGCCGAATCCGAAAGCAAGTAGTTTTTGTAGTTTGATTTTTATCAACGTTAATCGATCTTCAGATTGTAAAGCGACAACACTCCTGGTAAAGAGTCCCGAGAAATTTTTCAAAACACCAGATAAAGACTTGGTTACCTTCCTTAAAGGGGTTTGTTTTTTACAACTTCAGCGGGATTGATTGATGAGGGTTGCTTTCTTCACAGAAATACAACAAAGAATCAATTCTGCCATAAATTAACCTTGAGAGGAATTTTCAGTCTAGTTCATCTATAGGAATGATTTTTGACTTAATACAATGTTTTAAAAAATTCATGGAAATTGTTTTCAGCAAATCCAGAAAGATGAGATGGATCGAATGGAAGCCGTTGAACATGTAGAGTTTTGCAGCAATAAAAAATAAAGGTCTCTGTCACTCTTCCGTTTTTCAACAAAACACATGCGAAACGACTATCTTCTATTAAAAACTCCATCTTCTACCCAAAAATACGTCTTTTTTTGCCAGTTGTTATTCTTTTCCTCTGAGAGCAATTTTTTATTTCGTTGTTTTTATCTTGAATCTATATCCTCACGTGCCCCCAGAGTTTACATTCGAAAAAAGTCTGGTTCTTAATAAGCTTAATAAACATAAACTTCGTAATTCTTCGACAAAATTAGGAGATTTTTCAAGATAGAATAAATACAAAAGATGCTTAAGAGTTGATTTAGGGTTCAGCAACTCAAAAGCTGTTTACCTTGTCGGAAATAACAAAGGGCTCTTGTGGAACACGCTTTCCCCTCTTTCCTCATTTTACACATAAAAAATATTCAACAACGAAAATCGCATCAGGAAATCAATTCCGGGCCTGAGCATTTGAATCAATTTTTGTGTTTTTTTTCTTCTTTCAAGCCTATGGAACAAAAAAAGTTGCGTAGGTGCACACGACAATTGTTATAGGTATTTTGCCCCAAGGTAAGTTGTTTCAACGCTATTCAGTCACCATAGTGCTTGTCGAATGATCATCGCCATTTTTTTGAAAAAAGTAAAAATGGATTTTACGTGTCTCTCAACTATATTTTTAGACACAGAGTTCCTCTATTTTATGTATCGAAATCCAGTAGGAATTTGAAACCAAACATTTCAAAAGGTTCTGAAGGATTTCAGAAAGTCGTTTCAAATAATTTCGTAACTGTTTTATTTCTAATTCCTTTGATGCCACGGTGTCTGGGACGTTCCACTATTTTGTCCAAAAATTTAGGTTTTCAGAAATGAATCAGTTTCCAATAATTATAATCTCTCAGAAGCAAACAAAAACTTTCGAAATTCAAGGTGCTCGAACTTCAAGTCGAGAAAATTTCGTAAGAACATCGATTTCCATTCTTTTTGCATTAGAGTGGCTTTTTTGAGATACTTTTTGCGCAAATAATCTGGCAATTTTATGTATTTTAACGTAACGGAACGTGTGTTTAATCTGTTCTTGAAACAATGCAGAGTCGATGCAGCGCATGCAGTTTTCTGATCCACTTATCCGAAAAGTTTTGTTTCTCCATGCTTTTGAAAATAAGCTTTACGTAAAATAAATTCAAACAAACTGGTTGATTTTTATTTTGTATTTATTCCAAAATCCCATATGGTTGTCTTTTTTATTAAAAAAAAAGACATTACAATGCTAGCCTAAAAATCATAGTGTTCCTTCAATGACGCTGTGTTAGAGTTCCCTTTTAAGAATTGAAAAAAAGTGTACACGCCTTATGTTTTCCTTTTTTTTTCGTTTTTTCATTTCAAGGCCATCAATAGTCTTCCGGCCAGACGGACTGAATTTTGGGTAGGAACTGCGCAAATGTCCCTTCAACTTCTATTTTTTATATTTTTTACTTTGTTATTTTTAAAATCATGTTTTTAAGGTATGTGCAATCATAAAATCAGTATGAATTTTTTTCTGATAACAGATGTCCGTCTTTTTTGACGAGTCCTCGGTGGAAGATGATTTTTCATTTTTTCCACGAGAGGCAATCCTATTTTCCATTATGGATTCGTTTCTATTTTCGAAAAAGTTAATTTCTGACGATGAACTTGTTTTGTTTAATTTTGCGAACGTTAGTTTAGAAATTTCAAGACGGGATCCCAAGGTTATCAAAATTCACTGAACCGGATCACAAATCTCGTCTGCTTACGTTGTTTTGTTTATGTTCCGATTTCTTTCGTGGCGATATTTCAAAATAAATCTTTTATTCATCAAATGCTTCCAGGTGTTTTTACACTCATCGATCTTCAACGAACTTTTTTACCCTGTTTGCAGTGTTTGTAATTGGCAACATCTAAAGGCATTAACGTGTATTCAGAATGCGTTCGCCCAAAGCTGTTCGACGTCCAAAAACCAACTATGTAGTTCTTTCTCGAATCAATGCCCAAGGCAAGCGTTTGGCCGCTTATAGAAATTCCATTCGCAACTGGTTTGTTTTTTTGGACAAATTAAGAAATTCTTTATGATCAAGAAAATGAAAAACATTTTATAGGATTAATTCTACAACAACAAATGATCCAAGATATTCTACTAAAAAAGCTTCTGTTGTTTATCACGATTTGAAGCAAGTTGAGGAGGAAATTGCTAGAAAAAATGTATGTTTATTCTTTTTTTTTTATTTACAAGCTGATTTTAAGGTTCAACAAGTTAATACTGAAAACGATGATAAGAGAAGAGTTGAAGCTGCTCAGAAAGAGGTGAGGCTCTTCCTGTTGTTATCGTAATTAAAATCAATTTAAAAAACTTTAGCAAGAAAAAGAGAAAAAACGCCGCGAAAAGGAAATAAAACGTCAAGAAGAACAAAAACGAAAGGAGGAAGAAAAGAAAAAGAGAGCCACTGAAGAAGCTAAACAACAAGCTGAGGAAAAACGTAGACGTGAAGAAGCTGAAGCTAGAGAGGCCGAGGAGAGACGTAAGAAGGAAGAGGAGAAACAAAAGAAATTGGCCGAAGAAAAGACTAAGAAAGAAGCTGAGCAAAAGGCTAAGAAAGAGGCTGAAGAGAAATCTAAGAAAGAAGCTGAAGAGAAAGCTAAGAAGGAATCCGAGGAGAAAGCTAAGAAGGAAGCTGAGGAGAAGGCTAAGAAGGAAGCTGAGGAGAAGGCTAAGAAGGAAGCTGAGGAGAAAGCTAAGAAGGAGACTGAGGAGAAAGCCAAGAAGGAAGCTGAACAAAAAGCCAAGGAAGCTGAGAAGAAGGCCAAGAAAGAAGCTGAACAAAAAGCCAAGGAGGCTGAGAAGAAGGCTAAGAAAGAAGCTGAACAAAAAGCCAAGAAGGAAGCTGAGGAAAAGAAACAGCACGAAATTGAAGCCGAGAAGAAACGCCAAGAAGAAGCTCAGAAGGCTAGTGTTGAAGAAGTTATCGAGAAAACCGAGATTCATTCTCAGCAATCATCTAAACAGAACGGACATAAAGATAATCAACACTCGAAACAATCCAAGAAGCAACAGAAGAAGAATAAACGAAATGCCAACTCAATTTCTGAAGACAAACAATCCAATGAACAAAACGGAAAAGAATTTTCTCAAGAATTACTCCTGGATATGTCATCTGTCGGATCCGTTCAGGATGCTCCTACGGTTGGTCAATCATTTGTTAACCGTTTTCGATTAATATTGATTTTTAGAAATGCTCAGTCGATAGTGGTGTTGATGTTACGGATTTCCAAACGGGCAAAAATGGCAAAAAGGTAAGGTTATTGTAATTTTAAAGTTGAAAACTCGGTATTCAGGGAAACAAATCTACTTTTGATGCCAGCTTGAGCAGTAATAAATCAAGCAGTGATGAGTCGATTTCCGAACAACGTATTCTCGAGACCCAAACGGAATCAACTCCATCTAAACCTGTAGGAGAACAATTGATTGAAAGAGTTGCTTTGAATGGAACTGCTGCCATCCCCTTCGACAAGGAAGGAACTCCCACGAAATTTGCACAATCCGTCGCTGAATTTGTTACTCATGCTCACCAAGTTATCCAACAAAAAGCCGAATCTCAACCTCTTAAATACGTTAAAATCGAGCCCATCGTCCCCCTGGTTTTGCCTTCCAAGGTTGAACGTCCCCGTCCCCGAGAACGTGTGTACAAACTCTTGCCCCAAGACATCGAATACTGTTCATACATGATGGAAACCTATGGAGAGGATTATGAGGTATATTTTTGAGTTGGGATAATTCTGATAGTTGGGTTTCAGGCAATGGTCAAAGACAAGAAAAATCTTTTCCAAGACAGTCCTACTCACTTGAAGAGGAAAATTCGAATTTTCCGCGACAGTCCTCAGTACGAACTCTATCTTAAAGCTAAGGCAGAAGGCAAACCCATCAGTAGCATTTGCTAAACGTCGGAGCCGGGGTTGTTCTTGCCTTCTTCACGCCTTGTTACTTAGTCTGGCGCCACATATTCAAGGAACGTAGTTTTCTAGTTCCACCGTGTGTTCTTGTTCTTTTCTTGTTTTATTGTTGAACTACTGACAATGAAAATAAAGCGCCTGATTTTTAATGAGCTCGAAGTCTGTATAAAACTACCATAAAAATTTAAATGACTGTAACTTTTCCCCGAAATGGATGTTTGGAATTTTTTAAAAGTTTTAAAAACTAACACTCCACATCAGTCTTTGATTTCATTAACATTCAATAGATTTTTGAGTTATGTGTCTATATGCTATAGAAGTGTTATGTTAATTTCCATGTTAAGTCTATGAAAATTGATTCGGAAAAATATTTCTATGCTATTTGAAAAGAATCATAACATTATTAACATAATACTTATATAGCATATCACCCAAAACCTTTAAACACTAGCGAAACCAGACAGGTGTGGGAGTGTCAATACATTGATTTCATTAACAAATTTTGAGAGAATTAAATTGTTTTGATTGATAATTTTAGAAAAATTCAACTTTTAAATCAAATTTTAATTGGATGATAATATTACCGTTAAAATTAAAAATAACGCTACAAGGTTTTTTTCGAAACCATTTTTAAAATCTTTTGGAATTTCTGGAGTTTTTGATTTTAAGGTTTAAATTTGAGATTTTCCGCTTGATTCTGGAATATCCAATAATCAAAGCTCAATAAAAGTGAATGAATTCCAGAATTGATCTCGGGTGATATCTATGAAAGTTTTTGTTCCGGCGATCGAGTGCTAGGAATTCCTTCTAACCGGTTCGACCTCGATGACCTTGTTGACTGTTTAAACTGCGAAGACCATTGAGACTCTTCAATAAGGGGCAATCGAAGATAAAGTTACTTGCTTGACAAGTTTTCCGAACACTTTGAAGAAGCTCCAGATATTTTCATTCTCCTTCAGTAATTAAAAATAAAATGAGAAATTCCTTGCTTCTTTATTTTCTCGTATTTCTTCCAGAAATTATCCAATCAGCAGGTTTGGGATTTTTTTTATTATTAAATCATTTATAAATTTAGTACTTCGATCTTATTCTGCGAATGGAGAATTCAATATTTATCTCACACCTCCGACAGCTCATACGAAAACCAAAATCGAAGTGAAATCTATCAGACCTTACAATGATACTAGACTTTATTCAGTATATAAATTACCTGACGAATCTATCATCGTTCCAGTGGTCACGGTATCGGACATGGATGAAGCAGCCAGAGAAAATAACACAATGTGGTACAGTATGTCCCAGAGGGGTTATGTTTTTTATAACATGGTAATATTCAAACATACATTATCCTATTAAAAAGTCCAACTTTAAAATTACTTTGATTCAACTGATGTGGAATGAGCTTTCTCGATTATTTTTATAAGGTAGACTTGTTCCTTTAAAAACCAATCAAAGAAGCTTTAGAACAGAACGCCAAAATTTGAGTGTTGAAATTACAGCGTAGGAAATAATTTTTGTGATAATGAATTCCTCGATACAAATGATTTCCAATTATGTTATTTTTGATTTCGGATAAAAGGAAAAAATTATTTAAATCTGAAAAGAAAAAACAATGTAAATTCTCTTGACCTTCATCGAGTTACTGTGGTTTCAAAAAAGACAGGAATATTCTGTATTTTGGAAAATAGTAAATAAAGACTGTTTCAGAGAACGGGAAATTATAAAATTGTTTGGCTTTCCAGTCAAAAATACGAATTCACGTTGAACTATGGAGGGAGAGGAATGGAGTTGTCTGATCTGAAAAGCTTCGACGGTCATCTGCTTTCTCCCGATGACAAAACTGGAGTTGTTTACAAATTGACGAACAATAAAGCGGTACCTTGGATTATCAATTCGGATGGGGATGGAGAACAAAGTGCCTGTATGTTTATTAAATAATAATTTCTAGCAGTTCTTATTTTTTACAGCGTACAAAGGAGAATGGATGACAATCAAGGGCGACGAACTTTATCTCGGAGGTTATGGCAAAGAATATACCGACCAGAAAGGTCGATTTATGAACAATAATCCTATGTGGATCAAGGTGATCTCGAGGTTCGGGGAGATCCGCTCAGAAAACTGGGAAGACCGTTACAAAAGACTCCGATCCTCTATCGGGATAGAGTTCCCGGCGTACATCATCCACGAAAGTTGTCAATGGTCAGAAATTCACAAAAAATGGTTCTTCCTACCAAGAAGAGTATCTTTGGAGCCCTACAATGACGTCACTGATCAAATGAAAGGATCAAATTACTTGATCACTGCAGACGAGCAGTTCACCAAATTCGATCATGTCAGAATAGGCCAAGTACACTTGTCGAGAGGCTTCTCTTCTTTCCAGTTCCTGCCAGAAACAAACGACACTCTAATCATTGCATTGAAAACCGAAGAAGTCGATCGATTCCCGATTGCCACTTATTCCATGATCTTCAGAATCGACGGGACTATTCTTGTTGACGAAACAAAACTTTTAGGAAACTACAAATTCGAAGGAATTGAATTCGCCAATTGGAATACGTGATACTCTAGCTTTTATAAATATTGTTCCGAGAACAAACAATAAAAATTTGCATATCGTTATGATTATCCTGGGCATCTATCATAACTTCTCATTCTAAACATTTATGTCATTAAAGATGTTGTGCTAACCGGGAAATGGTTCTAATGCTCATTTGGGACGAATGCCAGAACGGATCGAAGGAGTTCCTGTCGTGTTTCTTCGTCAGCCGATTGCACGAGTTCCTGGAGTAACAAACCACGAGCCTCGCTGCTGATTTTCTTCAATTGTCTAAAAATATAAATCATCTCCAGCAACAATTATCCAAAAACTCACGTAACGAAAGACGCCGTTGTCTTCTTTACAATAACGTCTTCCAGAACCCGTGAAAAAGCATGAGCTTTACTATTTATCTCGGATACATTGTAAGTAAACCGAGATTTACCACCTTGGTAGTTCTCCACTACAGTCATGTAAGAACAGCTGGATTCACTCAAGTACTGGTCAACCCATTTACACCCGTCTTCCAGATCTTGCACTTTGAGTGGAGATTTTGCCCCCGAGGCAACCGCATATCTTCTCGCCATGTCTAGTCTTATCAGCTGAACTTGTAGGAGTTGATGGATGTAGTTTCTAGCATCATACCAAGTCAGTTGATCCTAAACACAAAGTCCTCAACTTCATCTCTGTAAAAAAAACTCACATGAATCGCTTCCTTCGCTAGCATCCGTGTTGTAGTGTCATGCAAATCAGCGAATTTTACAGCGACTGTTCTGTAGACAGGCAGCAAAAATTCCTTTCTTTCATGCAATCTTTTCTGAAGATCTGCTTTTTCAGCCTCAGTAGAGACGTTACTTAGAGCAGCTGTCAACTCCTGTACTTTGGAATCACATTTCAACATCAAAGTATGAAGATCGTGTTTCCTGAACTTGATCTCGACCATTCCCTCAGCCTCCAAGACACCTCCTCTCGATTCAACATCAGCAAGCATCTTGATGCATGTCGGATTAATTTTCGTGTCGAGAACAGCCCAAGCTCCACCACGAAGTTCTCCGTTCGGAGGGATATATACTATTACTGGTTGTTTGTATGCTTGAAGAGCATCCACAATCATAGCTCCGAATTTAAGAACCATCTCGAACATATCCTTTTGACCACCACTAAATCCACGAATATTGGCTAAGAAAATCAGTGGAAGTCCTTCTCGATTAAAATCATTAATCGCTTCAGCAGTTTTATATGCAGAATCAGGATACCAGACTTGTCCGGCTTGTGTCAAAACGGTTGATTGGGAATTCTCCGCAGCTGGGTCGGCAGGAATATCAAACGTCATCGTTCTTGTCTCAACAGCAACAACTCCAACAGGGATTCCGCAAAGTCTTGCTCTGGCACTTATTATCGTTTTTGCCCATCCATCCATAATTTCATCAAGGGAATTCGCGTCAAAGAGTCCGCCTCCTTCTTCTCCAGGATCCAGGATTGATCTAGGATCATATTGACCTTTCATAGGACAAGTTGTTACTCTTCTTTCAAGGTCATCAACTAACATGGGACTCAAAACATGATGATCTAATTCATTCTCCGGTTCTGGCTGAGGAAGATAAGTTATCCATCGTGCAATTTTCGTGATTCCCTCAAGATCAGATTGAGCTACAGCATGTGAAACTCCATTTCTATGCATGATCTGTGTTCCACCAAGTTGACCGTTAGAAGTATAAATTTCTCTTCCGAGTAATGAATTCAAAGCTGGAGCACCAGTCAAAATCAAATGAGATGGTTCAACTTGAACAATACGGTGCGACAATCTTGCTGCATATGCTCCGATACCTACAGCACGACCAGTAACCAAACAATAGGTAGGCACTTCTTGGTAAGCTGCACTTGTTTCACCCGCAATCAAACCCGATCCAACCAAGTTTTCAACTCCAATATCATCTTCTTTTCCAATAACGGCGTTGATTATTGTTTTTCCTTCCCTGTCAGTACCTTCAATTTGACGACGAACGGCCAGATCTTTACTAACAACATCATCCAGATAAAGAGCTTCAAAACCTTCTTCTGGAAGGCCCGTATTGCTCCAGAGAACATTGAAGCTCTTTTTGATGTCAGCAGCAAATCCAATTCTAGCTCCACTGTTGGCAGCGACATAAACACGTGGAATCTTCCTCTTTCTACTGTAGACGGAAGCTTGATAATAAAGTCTGTGTTCTCTCATCGAAAAGGATCCCATTTGGAAGGTGATGTCATTAGCAATCAAAACCAATTCTCTTCCTTGAGGACAATCTGGGCTATACAATTTCAGCTCCCATGCGACCATTCCTCTGTCATTAGCTGTTGATTCCGCTCTCTTTCGAAGTTCTTCTTCATCCGAAATTACGGTAACCGGACCAAATTCATCCACCAAAACTAATTCATAAGCTCTGCACAACTTCGAAGAATCCTGTTTCCTAAGAGCTGCTTTCTGTTCCGGAGGAAGTTTGTTGAAAGTCGCTTCATAGGACTTTGGATTCATTCTGTGATATTCATGCCAAAGATCAAGAACAGCTCGACCAAAAACGATCGGTAAATCATAGCAATATGTCGTACTGATTTTATGGGCTATCATCCGACGTTTTTGAATCCTTACGTGAGGAATTGAACGATGGACTCCAATTTTCTGTCCGTTATATCTACATGGACCATCTCCAATAACTGTCAAATAACCATTAACGAGTCTGTAGACAGCAAATTCAGGAATCGCTCCAGTTTCATTAGTATAGATTGCCCGGTAAGTGACAACATTATTCTGTTTCTGCAATTAACGTTAATAAGTTAAGAGCACTCAAAATAAAAGAACTTACATGAGATTGAAATACAACTTCTACTTCAGTAACACGCAATTTAATAAGGCATTTTTCGTAATAACATAGGGCTTGTTTAATCGCAAAAGACCAGTCATCAGTGTTCAGTGTGGGATCATAGTCAATATGGATAAGGATATGGTTGCAATCAAAAGCATAATTCTCTTCGCTGTGAGTATGGACTCGGATTTCTCCACAAGCTCCATCAATGACATCAACAAGCTTGGATCTGAATCTCTCAATAGGAGTAGCGTTAGAATACTTGTCGACTTTGATGGCTGTCTTAATGTCTCTCAGCAAATGACGAACAAAAATTCTCTTCACTCCATGATCATCACAACTGAAAAGAAGATAAGTAGAATTAGGGGTGGAGACATCTTCTGTATTTGGAGGTAATCTGCTAAGTTCCAGTTTCATTTTAGCAGAAAAATCATATTCAGCATAGATCGGCGGGTTAGATGGCAAAGAAATCATCAAATCAACACCGCCGATCGGGATATCATAGCTTGACAAATCTCTAGCGACATCGTCTCTCAACTGCAGCCCAAGAGCTCTAAGTTGCTCTTCAGAAAAGTTGATAGCTTGACTAAAACCATTTTCTCCAGTAGGAAAAGCAACAAAGAGAAAGACATTATGAGCATCGTCATGAGCATGTGTCTTCAAGAAAGTCATGATCTCCTTATGTTTCAGAAGATCCAGTTTGTTCAACACGCTGAGGAAGTAAACAACATTTGAACTGTCTCTTGTACTGGACTCATAGAGAGGAGTGGTCGGTTTGATGTGGAATTTGAAGAAAGTAGCATCAGCAATAGCATTTGGTAAGTTCTCGACTTCGCTTTCGTTGATATGGAAAGCGGACTTGATAAATTGCTTCACTGCTAATGCATTTGTTGCTGGATTCGGAGTGAAGAAGAATTCGTGAAGAAGAGCACGAAGCTCTGCAGCTCCATCAACAACCAGATTCTTCAAAACATTGTCTCCACCAAGACCAGAACAATCTGTGACGAGTTCTTTGAGGTTCCTACGAGAACTCTTCCTCGACAACTGAAATACACTTCATAATTGATTATTTCATATGATAAAACCCACATTAGTGCATAGTTGTCCATAGGAAGTGTGATTGACTCTCATCAGAACTTTGCACACAAAGACAGCCAACTTCTCGTTTTCCGAGTTGAACAAATTAGCAAGTACCTTCAGAACTGGTTGAAGGGATTCGATGGATTCATCATTAAGACGAGAGATGATTTCTTGAAGGAGAATATTCTTAACTGCAATACGAGTATGAGAATAGACCATTCTAACACGTTCATCGATATCTCTGTCTTTTTGATTACTGATATCAGAAACTCCCTTGTCGTAAGAAACATCTTGGAAGTACTTCTCGGTTGCCAAGAAAGTCTCAATGAGTTCCTTAACGATAATTCGTTTGTGTCCCTCGGTCCCTTCAGAAAATCTATCGCAAATCCACTGCAGTTTCTCAAAGTAAGACTTCTCAATTCCAACGTCAGCTGGATTCAAAGAGTCAAGATAAGTGGCCATTGCATCGGAGAGCTCGGCGGCAGGAAAGTCTCCTTCAATTCTTAAGAGCGAATCAATTCTGTTGACAGTATCCATGCTCTTCAAACGAGTTTTCACAACATTGAGAACGACTTGATAAAGAGAGAACGGCAATTTCTCGTCCTCCAATAATTTAAAGAGTTCATCAACGAGGTTCCTCACGTGCTCCTTGAACATATGTTCCGGAACAGTATACCCAGCCAGAATATCGTTGCAAGACTGAAGAACAGATTCAAATTGACAATTCAATCGAACTGTCGTAGAAAATCTCTGCTCCTCTGCATTGACCCATTCCTCAAATTTGCCTTCAAAACTAGTTGGTCTAGAGGCCGACATGTCTCCTTGGTCAGTCAACTCTGCAATCAAAGTTCCGGGGAAAAGAACTTGACCTGGTCTGGCACGTTGAACCAAAACTCCTCCTGCTTTCTTGACATCCAAGTTAATGACCATCTTCATTGACTCCATTTCAGCATAAATATCACCGACCTCAACTTTCTCCCCATCTTTCTTCAAATATTGTAGCAATCGACCAGCATTTCTTGACCGAAGAACAGACGGATCATTTTCTTTTTCGAAAATCGTCATGGTCTGTCCAATGGTAACTTTGAATCGCTCTTGTTCTTCGTCCAAATGACAAGGGAAAGACTGATCTGCATAATTTACCAAAAGTCCTCCTCCGGTTTCATATTGGTGAACACGAGTATGAGTGACGACATTGTTGATGCAAACAAGGAAGTTGGACGGTCCATGTCGATTCACAAGAACACTGTACTTGATGTTATTATGCACAAGTTCTAACTGCCAAGTCTCCGTCAATTCAGAAGTGGGCAAAATCTGTCCTCTTTCAATGGCATTTCTGAATTTCGCAAAAACCTCTGACATTCTTGCATGACCAATAACTGTTGCCCCAATAGCTATGGTGACATGAAGAGGATGCTCTGGAGCACTTTGAACGCGAGCGGCGATTCTTTCATCGAGCCATCCAGTGTGGAAAGTGTTGTTCTCAAACTCTGGATCTCGTAAAAGACCCACCAGATAGTTAATCTGGGATTGGAAAGTAGCTCGAAGTTCCAGCTCATTTAAGGCACACATCAAAGCAGAAATTGCTTCATGTCGAGTCGTTCCCTTAGCAAACAAGTGACCAAATTGAGAATCTGCGAACTCGTGGACCTTCCCTGTACTTGAAACGGAGAAATATCCCCAGACGTTCTGGTTGGACTGGAAAGTAAGATGCTTCACAGAACCAGAAGCTGGACGAAACCCTTCTGCTGGATCTTCACTCGTAACACGAGCAGCGATGACACAGATATTCGTGTCGGTCCTGATCTGATCCTCAGGTAAAGGACAAGTTCCATATCTGTCCATCCCGAAAAACTGTCTAATTTCCGAGATTCTGTGGAGCGGAACTCCCATAGCCACGTAAAGTTGAGTAGCGGGAATATTCACATTCGAAATCATCTCAGTACATGGATGTTCCACTTGCAGACGTGGATTTAACTCCAGAAAGTAGTATTTCTGGGTTTTCGGAAGATACATGTACTCAACCGTTCCAGCACTCACATATCCGACTTTCTTTGCCAGATTTACCGCATCCTGTTGCATTTTCCGGAGAATCTCAGGGGGAGCAATGCTCGCCGGAGCTTCTTCGATAATCTTCTGACATCTCCGCTGGATAGAACAATCACGAGTAAAGATCGGGATCACATGCCCGTACTGATCTGCGATCAACTGAACTTCAATATGTCTCGCACTTTCCATGCATTTCATTAAGAAAATCGGGCTTCCTGGTACTTCTGCCTAAAATATTTCAAATCATGCACGTTCTCTCGAAATCTCCATACCTGAACTCTTCTGAAGTTAAGAACAAATTCCTGTTCATTGGTACACTTCCTGATACCTTTACCTCCACCACCTTCGCTGGCCTTTATCATGACCGGATAAGTGATCCCTTTTTCCTTAAGGCATCTGAGACCGTCTTCAGGTGTGGAAACGGTTGCTTTCCGATAAGTCTCTTCAGGAATATTCACCTCCTGGATAGATGAATTAGGATCGGGATCAGGAGCCTTGATCCCACTTCCGGACCATTCGATTGTTGGAATGTCCACGCTTTGAGCGATAATGGTACTGGCAATCTTGTCTCCGAGAGCAAACATGGCATTCGCCGGAGGTCCAATGAAAGCGATTCCTCGACGATTAAGTTCTTCCGGGAGTCGAGGATTTTCACTCGCATGTCCCCATCCAGCCCACACTGCATCCACATTAGATCTAACTGCATGTCCAACAATTTCATCCACATTTGCATAGTTATTTGTGTTGGCTCCCGCAGGGGAAATCACAAGGTTATCAGCCATTTTTACGTATTCTGAAAGGAAAATAAAGTTCAATGAATTCCCTTCCTCGGTAAATCGTGAATCAATTCAACTACTTGATCGATGTACCAATGACCTTGAGTTGATTTTTTTGAATTAGAGTCAAAGAAAAAAGCGTGAACATGTGAGAAGTTTTACTTACCAGCTTTCGATTGGATTTCCTGCTCAGTAGTGAGACAAATAAACTTGATGATTCGATCATCTTTGAAGAACTGCATCATGTGTTTCCGGATCGAAAGAATGCATTTAACAGCAGCGATTCCATTTGTCGCAACGAGTATCTACAATGACAACCAGGATAATAATCCCCAAACGACAGTCCTAGAATTACTCACTTTACTAATGTGACGAGCTTTAGATGGATCTTCACAAAATGTATTGACAAATTCTTTGACTGTCGGGAAAATCTTGATTTGTTGATCCAGTCGATTGCCCAAGTTCTGGGCCCGATCGCCGCTAACTCGAAACGTTTGCATTTCTGCAGTTCCGGGTATGCCAAGGCACTGCCTGAAGAAAAGTACGGATCATGGGAATCTCGAGGACAACAAGGAACAAAAACAAATCAATGAGCTTCGAATTGCCTTAAATCAAAGTCCCATCTCATGTTTAAAACATAATTAGGTCAATTATATTATTTTAAAGATGAATCAGAAAAAAGTCCTGACTGAGATTGGAAGCGATAAAGACAAGTGGATTTTGCATCCGGATAAAAACCAGAGCACAAGGGAAATAAACGTAAACAAGAAAATACAAAACTTCATGGATAACTTCTGGACAATTTGCAGTCCTACCGCAGGCAAAGAAAAGGACTGACGATTCTCGTTCTTGCAAAGACGGCGAGCCTAAAACCGACAAACTGCTGGCGTTGTTGGCGTGTACGTTTCTAGGTCAGAAAACTTCTCCGTCGCCGCGCGAGAGGGCGATTGATGATCGCTTCCATCCGTGGAATTGAGAGCCAAAGAGAGAAAGATTTCCGCGGGTGAACAATCACAGGACATTATCCGATTTGGCGTCAATCACGAGGTGTTCGGCATGGCACGTCACTCTCGGATCTCCTTTTAAAAAAATCAACTCCATATACGTTGTTTCGAAAGTTGTAGATGGAATCGAACAAATTGTAGGCGTGTACAATCAGTCAGAATATCGTTGCAAGTAATCACCCCACCTCATCTCTCTTCTCCTACTCGCTTTTGCCTTCGAAATTACTGGCATTCGCGCAGCGTCCTACCGGGGACAAACTACACAACCCGGACGCATGGAAGCAAAGAATAATCGAACACCATGAACATCACACGAGATCGGAACTCGAGTTAATTTATGTTCTGGTCCAAATTTAAAGCGGAATCGAATCGCCATCTAGTCTCGGGCGTTGATCCAAAGTCCGAGCGTTCTCAGACGACTTCGCGACAAACAAATTCTTTCCAAAGTATTTGAATGTTTTTAAATTCTTGATCGCCGATAGAATAGTTGTTATTTCAATTCTTAAGCGACCGGAAAAGCGCGAAAATTGTAAAGGATATAAATTGTGCTATGCTTGAAATACATCCGTCCAAGAAAATCACTAAATAACCCCGATAGATTCTTGTCATCGCGTAAGAGGTGATCTCTGGTTTAGAATACTATAATCGGCGCGTTCAGCAACTACATTTAGATTCGACAAGAGAAAGAATCGGACTGGCATGAAGGAATCTTCTTGTTTGCGAACCAGAGAAAACTGATGTCTTAGAACTTCTAGAGATAAGATCGTGAAGAGTTTGACGGATGACGAAAACCGTCAACATTTCAGATGTATAGTTTCCCTGTCTACAAGTAATTGCACAAAGTGAGCAAACCTGTTTGGGCTAGGAGATGCTCGGACATGTCCATAATGTCTCTTCGGAAATTCCCAGGAAGATGTGATTACTTGATTACTGGATGACTCCGTGCCCAGGAAGTTTTCTGATATTGTTCGGAGTCGAGAAGGACGTCTCATGGTTATTGGATGGTGACGCTAGGACATGGCTGAAAACAACTTTTTATATAAACTTGTGTCGGAAGATCTTTGAGTTATATCAGTCAAATAATCAGGGTTCCCGCGTAAACTTCCGACATGTAAATACAATTTCGAAAATAACGACAGTGAAACAAAATTTGTGTGGAATATGTAAGTTAAAAAGTGGTTTAATAAATATTTCAGGAAACTCAAACAACGCAAGACATAGCAACGGCTTCATGGATGCTTTTCTCGGTAGACATTGTTTCGCTTCGGGACTCGGAGCAAGCCATTCAAGTGCTGGACTCTGTTCCTGCGTGGGCTGAGTGTTTTTAGAAATTTAAAAGTTAATAAAGTGTTTTCCTAATAATTTTAAATGTTATTCTTAACCTTAGAAGATGCTTTCTCTTATGCAATAAGTGAAAAATAAAAATGTTCTTGACAACTTTGGCGAATTTCGTTCAAATGTTGACAAAGTCAATATTGGAGGATTTGAACAAATAAAATTTAATGAATGTCTTGGAAAACAAGGTGAATTTGCTCTGATGTTCCATGATGACGGTGTTTTCGATGGTTGTTTGGGAAACAGATATCAGATCATAGTTTCGAAATCAATCCAGATTTCATCGGTGTCTCAACAAGTTAGTCGCCGATCATATGATCGAGCTCTCTATTGGAGAAACGATAAATTCACAATACTTTCGTATTTCATGCTACCAGATTCCCGGAGCTCTGTTGAGATAATTTCATGAAAATGTTACCTTTTACTTTGCAACAACGATTTCGCAACACACATTTGAAATCAAAGAATTTCCACATTTCCCGACTTCAGGAAATCGTGTCGAGACAATTTGATAAACTCGATTTCTCTAACTTTTACAGTAACCAGTGCGACTCGAAATTTGAATTTGAATTGATATCATTCGACACGAAGGTTTTCTCGTTGGGATCCAGAGTAAAAAATTGATCTTTGAGGTTTTCCTCCTATCTCTAACCGAACTTCGTCTTTTATAACTCATAATTAGACTTGTTACATTTCAATTTTAGTAATATTTTAGAAATTTCGCTGCAGAACCTGTTTGAACATCGTTTATAAGGTGACTTGCGTCGCCAAGCCGCTTTAGAGTTACCGCGGAATGTTGACACACTGCGAGGATCGTCGCGCCTCTGCCGAGAGTTCTCCACTCGATCTCCTGCCCAGCAGCACTCCTTGACATCGTGCATGGGGCACATCCGGTTTTCCTCTTACTATCCTTTCGCCAACAGATTTTTATCCAATAATTGTCTTCGAGATCTTTTCGATCAAGAATTGTATCCCGGATCTCGAGTTTTGTTGTTAATCTTTAAATCTCAGTGGGAAAAAAATTCATACTGAACCGGACAAGATTGAGTAACTAGAATATTTTGCTATAATTAAGAAGCGCTACTTTTGAAGTAAAGACGATTAACTGGGATTTTCTGACTGAAGCCCAGGTTGCTTCCCTTTCATGATTTCAAAAAACCGTTTTCACTCTTTCGGGTCCGATTTAAACTCTCGACAGAGCGGCTTGTTCCCTATTTGTCTTTTAAACTATCTAGATTATTTTCGAGAATAACCATTTTCTTTCAGAAATAATATGGGAAGGATCTTTGAATATCCAACTCAACCCAGACCCGAGAAAGGGATCCGGCCCACGCGGTCAAGTGACTTCCTCGAGCAAAGGCCGGCTCGTGAGATGGAATATTCTTCATCAACTCTTCCATCGTTTCGTACAGAATCTATTTCGGAGACTCCATTGAATGAATCCGAGATTTTTTCTACCGACTGCTGTAGCTGTCCTTTCAGAATGGTCAAGAATGGACATCTTGGATGTCTTCGAAAAGTCCCGAAGCCCATGTTGTATCAAGTGGATATCGAAAACAGGACTATGCTCCATTTGGCTGTCAGACACGGTTATGTTGAGATCGTTGACTATTTGTTAGAAGAAGCCAATGAATTGGCGGATCTCGAAAACAACTTAAAAGAAACACCGATTCTCATTGCTGCAGCTAACGGAAGACCGGATTTGATGGAGAAATTGTTCAAGGGCTCGTTGAAGACGAGTATTGCCAGGGCCATGCATAGAGATACCAACGGGACTTCTTGTTTGATGGCTGCAGTGGCCAGAAATGACAACAATACATCTTTGTGGCTTCTGAGGAGATTTGGTCGTCAGTTGGCGATGCTTTCAAATGACTGTCAACTGTTACCGATTCATGTTGCTGCTTTAAATGGTAATCTCGAGTTCATCAGGATTGTAACAAAATACGACCACAGAATGGCCAATTGCAAGGACAAATTCGGGTGTACTCCGAGTACTTATGCTGCCCAGGGAGGATCTTTGGATTGTCTCCGTTATCTCATAGAAAAAGCCAGAGCTGACATCTCTGTCCTGACAGCCAAAGGTCAGTCGCTGTTGCATGTGGCTGCATTATCAGGTCATGTCCCCATCGTCAGATGGTTGAGAACAGCTTCTAGAGGTGGATCTGATGCCGTATTGTGGCCGACCTACGACCGGGCCAACGCAATTCACTGTGCTGCCTTCGGGGGTCACGTGGAAGTCGTGAAGTTGCTCCTCGATCTCTGGCCGAAAAAGAGAAGGAAAACAATCCTATCTATCGGGGACGCCAGAGGCAACAGCCCTCTTCACCTGGCCGTGATAAACAATCAACTTCAGATGGTGAAATACTTGATCGAAGCAGGTTCCAACACCTCCATCACAAACTCCGCAGGCCAAACCCCCGAACAAATCGCTATTATGCGGAGCTATACTGCAATTGCCCAATACATAATCGTGATATCGACAGGAAACAAGATGAAAAAGAACAAAAAGTTCTCACATTCATGTTCGGATTTAGTTTTCGCAGGAACCGCGAGTTCGGGATTTGCGGACACGTACCCAAATGGTTCATTTGTTGACAATACACTTCCCGTCCCTAAGAGTTACAAGAGGAGCGACACCTTGGATTCCAGTTCGGGCTTTCTGTCCGGAGGTGACGAAAGTACACAGTAAGTACCCTCACTCACAAACGAGAATTTACAGAAATTTCAGCAATAACTTCACTCTCCAATCAAGTAAAAGAGTCGAAATTTCAACTCAAACAGAAGAGGAACATTTCGACGAGTCTAAGGTATGTGGATAATTCTTGTTTTTGGACTTAAAGAGCTTTGAAGGCAATAGTGGTGACGAACCTCAGAAGCCATCAAATCTCTTGGTTCCTTGATCTCTGGCTCGCGTTATTGCGACTGATTATCTTACGCATTATAAAAAGAATCTCTAGGTCCTGGGCCTCAGCAATGATGAATGGCATGGCGAAGCCCTGGCAGCAGTTGAAGAAATTGACAAAGTATTGGACGCGCTTGGCGGTTGAACATATCTTTGGATTCCCATTATTGTAACTGGTACACAAGACAATCTCCACATTCGGTACTTCTAATCAGTTAATTATAGTTTTTAAAGTTATATAGAGGATATGAATAAATAATAATTTGTGGAACTTGAAGTGAAGAAGTCTTTGAAGAGATTTGCAAATCGGAGGGACAGCTGATGGCCATTCTTGGTGGGAACGCCGGATTGCTTTTTGGCGGCAACTTTTCTCTTTGGACTTTTTTCGTTACATCTACAGTCCGTTAGATGGATCTTTCATTTATTGATTGCTCTGTTTCTATTTGTTCGATTCCTGATTCTTGTCTTCCCAGAATCTTCCAGGATTCGGTAGAAGTCCGAGAATGGCAATTATGAAATTTCCCAATTTGGAGTTCGGATCGAGACCATTTTGACAATTTCCATGTTTGATTTCAAAATAATACTATTTCTTTTTTATTTTTGCAACACCACTGTTTTGTTATTTTTACTTTGTTTTTGCTTTTTATCCTATTAAAGCCCTCTGGAACACGATGAGTAATTTCGAAATCAGAATATGTAACCAGAAATTCTGAGGTTTTTATTTCCTTAGATATTCCAACAATTCGTACTCAGACAGTTTTATGGCGATGTTATTTTTAGTTTCATAATAGATGGCCTCATTTATATCTATTTGATCCTTTATTTTCGTTTCGTTGATCGAATAACAGATGTTTTTTACGGTACTAAATTACAGGAAGTGATTAGCCTTTTTATGTACCGTGCGCAAAGATAATCATCCCTTCAAAGGCTTTGCGGATCCAGATGAGCTCATTATGTACCTTCCATATAAGCGGACATAAATTGGCATTTCATCCTTTGTGTTCCTTAAACTGCACGCAACTAGGGCTCAAAGACATTGGCTTATTTTTGCATTCGGTGAGGAACGGGCAGTGGTCGCCAGCTGGGCCACTGACCGCCCCATTCACTTCAGACGACAAACGCCGGATGAAGGGATGAAGAAAGTCGAGCTTATGTCGTCTGAAAATGGCAATGTCCAGCTTCGAATCTTTTTACCCTTCTCTAAATGATCTCTGACTCATTTCGAAATTCAACTTGGCCTCCATTAGGAAGTGTTTTGTTTTCGGGAGACGTTTCAAGAGGGGATCGTTTCCGGGATGAGGATATTACCTTTGACCTTTCTGCATGCTTTGACGACTTTTTGATTCCGGCCTACTTCGCGCGGCAGCATCCAATTCTTTTTGATTTTTATATCGCCGTCCTCGCGTTTTCCTTTCGTGTGTTCGGCTCATTTTCATTTTTTCGTCTATAATTAATGCCCGTCGCTTCCAGAGTCTTGTAGGAGATGGCAGAACTTCTGAGATGACAGTAATAAATTTTGTATTTATTTCCTCATTAATCGGGTTGGTCTCCGCCAAAGGTCAGTTTGCTTTCTTAATTTGACGCTTTTGAACATATGGCGGAGGATAGGAATCTAATTCGTATTCCCAATGTGTTTGTAATTGTGAAGAGTCAGCTTTAAGTCTTGTTTTTCAGTCGATCTTAGGCAGTCTGCTACTAACAAGGAATTCATCAGTCATCTGGAAGAGGGGAAATTTGAGATTGTCCATCCATTTCAAGTCCGAGACAAGAACGAGCGAATAGGAATCGACACGAGGAACTATTTCCTGAATTCAAATGTTCACTACAAGCACGTCACTATCGTCATCAGGTCAAATACCCTAGTGGGAGGGAGACTCAAATTAATCCTCAACTTGAACGATTACCTCTTCTTTAACGAGACCAAGTTCAACAAGTTGGATAGTTCCGGGGAGTCGCCGATCAACGATAGAATCGAGAACTGCTTCTACCAGGGGACCGTCAACGGCGATGATACAACATTTGTTGCGATTTCGACCTGCAACGGGCTGAGGTATCTTGATTTATCGATTGACATGAATAAACAGTCATTGTTGGCTTTTAGAGGTGTGATTGCCTTTGAGAATGGCACAGCGCTCGGTCTCTGGCCTCTCGACGGGGGAGATCGTAGTCGGAGACATCCTCATGTTCTTTTCCATACATCGTGGAGCCATGGATTCTCATGTGGAGCCGCGATCGAGTCCATGGGAGCTCATCGTTATCGACGGGACGTCTCTCGACAAACGAAGTATATCGAACTCGCGATCATCGCAGATTACAAAATGATGACTGATTTCCATTTCAACGACGATCAAGTTATTCAATATTTGCTTGAAGCAGTTAATATTGCAGATTTTGTTGGTTTTATCTTTTTCCTTTGAAATTTGATTTTTTTTCAGATGATTGCCAGGGATCTCAATATTCGACTTTCCGTTGTGTACTTGGAATTCTGGAAAGATGCCCAGAGAGTCGACCTGCAAGACGACATCGGGAGGACCGTCAGCGGAGTCCACGACTACGTCACAGGACATATCTATCCGGTCGCTAAAGACGCTTCATTGATGCTCACTACCTCGTCGTTTGCGGGTCAAGATACAGTTTCCTCAATGTTCTCCAGCATTTGTACTTCCCGGGCGGTGGGACTTGTGAAGGTAAGAAAAAAGCTTATTGCTGTGGTGAAATTTCCGAACTATCTGGCACTAGTTTGAATGTCTGTCAAAATGTTTTCGTTGAACATCTGCTCCGTTCCGCTTCCCGTTTTAAAGAAAAGCTTACTATGGCTTTTGGCGATTCTATCATGAAGCCGATAAATGGCCTTTTCACTGAAAACAATAGAGCTTTTCTGCGCGGCTCGAAAGGCGAGAAAGATTGAAATCTCTTTCTGTCAGATATAAACATAATCGCTGGAAGTGACAAGTATAAGGAAATTTAGTGGTTTTCGCACTGACGGAAATTGGGACTTTTAGGCAATTGATTCAAATACGGTTCATCACACAGCTCAGTTAATTGCTCACTCCGTCGGTCATGTTCTGGGCTTCGACCATGACTCCCCCGATTGCCTCTGTCCCCATCAACAACCATGTATCATGACACGGCAACAGAGCACAGTGGGATCTCCGTTTCTCTGGCAGTTTTCGAAATGCAGTGTGGCAAGGATGCAAAATGTCCTCCAGTCAGGCCATGTTCAATGTCTTTTGAACAGACCGTTCCAAGAATCCAGATTGCATCAATGTGGGAACGGGATTGTCGATGGAGATGAGGAGTGCGATTGTGGACCGAGGAATGAATGTTTCGACCCCTGTTGCGACCCTCTTACATGCACTCTGAGATCTCATGCTCAATGCGCCTCCCACCAACCGTGTTGTCACAGGTGTGAGTTGAGGAAGCCCGGGACGATTTGCAGAGAGTCCCGATCGATCTGCGATGTCCCGGAGTTCTGTGACGGAGAATCCGGAGATTGTCCTCCTGACGGCTATCTCGTCGATGGGATTCAATGTGGAATCAATGGTCATTGCTGGAAGGGAAACTGCTCCGATCCGGAACAGCAGTGTCGTCATCTCTGGGGGAAGGAGGCTCGGGCTGCTGAGGACGCCTGCTACAGTTACAACGAGAAAGGACTCGAGTACGGTAATTGTGGCAAAAACAGAAACGGGGAATTTAAAAAGTGCGAGAAAGAGAATACAAAATGCGGAACTTTGCATTGCCGAAGTGGCACTACGATGCCGGTCAATTCCAAGCTCACTTCCTTCAATTTCCAGTTTTTGCATGAGGCCCGTCATGTGCAATGCAAAGCGATTACGAGTCCCACTCTAGGACTCGTTGCCGATGGCACCAGCTGTGGATCTGGTAGTATTTGCATAGATGGGACTTGTCTTCCCTTGGTTCAAGTTTCACCTCCTGTCCATTGTCCTAGCAACAATTTGGCTCTTCAATGCTCTGGCCATGGGGTAAGTGTTGGGAAATTCGCAAAAAATAATAAGAAAATTCAGGATTGTACAACAACCCAAAAATGCATTTGCTATGATGGATGGAGCGGGATTGCATGTGATGCAAGATCGAACACGTCGAGAAGGATTTCGGTTTCAACGTCTGCACCGAGAGATCTTCTTACTGGGATACACGGAAGGACAATTGAAACTACGACCTTATTGATGATACTGCTGTTCGTTGGGGTCTTCTTGCTGATACTCCTAGTTTGTCTTCTGTTCTTCTATCGGCGTCGGAGTTCTGCGGACTACAACGCTCCCATGGTCGTTGACAAGCTGGATGAAAGCTACCAGGATGACGGAAGCAGAGCCATTAAGTTCGGTAGCATGCCGAGTTACAGGTATATCCAATTATTGTGTATGAATTGTAAAGTTCGTTTTCCAGGGACGAGAAAAGGAAATACAAGAAAAACAAACGAGTCTACGATGCTCTCCACAAGATCAACGAAGTGGATGAAAGAGAAACCGCTTCCTTGAGGTCCAAAGAATCTGCCTCAGTCGCCAGCGTTCCTTCTCACGCTGCGGAAGCGATCTTATTAACAGATGCCAGAGACGGAGGGATTCTCCAGAATGTCAGGATAAACCGCTTCTACGATCATGCTCCGAGTGGCATCTATGCTGAAAGCTCTGTGATTTCTGGCTCCTTGAACCGAGGTACAAACTCCCCTGCTCTGAGCGACCGTCACATCTATCGTCGAAAGCATCATCCAGATTTCAACACGGGTTGTCCTCTTGATCCTGACGTCAACGACATTCTCACGTTCGGAGACCATGCTCTACACAACGGCCATTCCATCGCCAGCAATCTGTCGTCCAGAGCCGGATCAAGTAACTTCAGGGAAACCACCCCATTGAAGTTATCCAGTTTACAAGAGTTGATGAGACAATTCCCTCATACTAAGGAGGACGACGACCAGAACGACTCAGAGCTCTGTGTCGAGACAGAGTTACGGAATATCACAGATCATCTCGACAGACGAGGTAATTCGTCTTCCATTAAACTAAGTTAATCTGTCGTTTAGATCCTCAACCTCTGGGCGATGTGGAGTGCCAGGATTTCCTTCTAGATCCCCCACCTGCGTCAGCGGATTCCGGCCATCCTGCGAGTGTTTACAACTCCTCAAGACATTCACCAACACTATTTTCTGATCCTTTTAAATTGGATATCGAATCTCGTCCATCATGATTTCTAATTTACTTTGCGATATTTATGCAGAAATGAAAGCTGAATCTCTTTTTCCTCGACAGAACAAAATCACAATGAGTTTTTAAAATAGAACATACCTCAGACATTACGTGGTTGGAAGACCAGACGTAGTGAATTCATTTTTCTCGGTTTATGAAATACATGTACTTCGCGGCTCATCAACATCATGATATAGATAGAATTGCAATTCGCACATCGGGAGACGTAGATCGTTGTTGAATGAGGAATTGGGAACTGAACCACTGAAAAGTGCAGTACAGTATGACTATAGCCCTGATTTTCGTGTTAAGACCAGTGGATAAGGATATGCTTTTCTCTGTTGATCGTTTCATCAGATTTATTTAGATTTTCTTTGAAGGAACTGTTTGTTGTGATCTAACTGATTGCTACTCTACCTAATTAATGTGAATTGAGTAGCTCTAGATAGTTTTCATCCCATTAACAGAAAAGTTGAAATACTATTTCAAACTCTCCTGGAACGAATTAAAGAATTACATGTAAAAGTTTAAAGGACATCGTTGAGTTACGTTCTCTTGTTCAATCTGCAGAATTTCACTATTTCTATACTGAGAAAGATAAGAAAACAACAGTTATTCGTACTGACAGCCGAGATGAACATTGGAGACCCACAAGTAGCAGTCAGATTTAGTCAATTCGATTAATAATGGGCGGAATAAGTTCTTGGATATCGTGCCACAACCATTCAAGCATTTCCATTAGATACCTTTTGTTTTCGTCTATAAAGTGAGATTTTTTCCTCGGCATCTATACGTCATGTATTGCTACGAACATGTTATTATCAAAAACGAGGTATTCGGAAATATAGCATTAGGAATTGGTGATGTGAGTTATGAACACGAAATAATAGTTATGACGCCATCTATAAAACCTAATTTATGTTTTTTATTATACCTCTTAAAAATTTACGTGGATATGGCTTTTTGTAACAATGCTATTGCCGTATCTTTATAGCGTCCCACATATGCGAATTTGGCACCAGGAAATGGAGATTCTTCAGTTTTAAATAAAGTGTAATATTGTTGAAATGTTCGGTGCGTTTTTTCTCCAGCTGCAAGTCTTGCTTAGAGAGACTATAATCCCATTAAAACCTCGAAGGGCCGCTCCGATATGCCTTTCTTCTTTTGTGCCAGAGGCTCTTTGTTTTCCAGCCGTCAATGAGCACAGGCTTCAGTATTTTCGTGTTTACATATTGTTTTCTTGAACATAAATACAGACGATATAGACAGTTATGAAATTTAAAAGTCAATGAATTTCTGACGACTCCATAACGAGTTTGTAAGAATTTTACTTTCTCGCGCACCATAAAAGGCATGGAGCTTAATTTGTATTTTTTGATTTTTCACGTTGTATAATGATCTTGTTTTCTTAGACTTGGTTATTTTTGCAGAATTAAGAATGCTTGTTCATGTGCACCAGAGCCAGTGAAAATTTGTCACTTTTCTGAATAACATTTACTCTGAAGGTCCGTTCTGAATTTCGGTCTCATTTGCCTTCCTCTCTCGAGTTCATCAATCTCTCTGGCAGTTTTTACGTGTTTAAAACCATCATTGTTGAGCACAGGAATGGGAAAATATATTTTCTACGCTTTAGTAGCCTAAAATAGATTTCAAAAGTGCCGCAGGGCCTAAATAAGGTTCCCTTTCCGCGTAACAGAAGTCCTTTTTGTCATACTCCATTACTTGGTCATTTCGTTAAATTTGACTTTATTATAGTTAATTTTCAACTCGTCATGTACTAGGAATGGCCTGTAATTCTAGCCATGGCCTCGTTGGAGACAATAAAGCCAGAAATTTTCGGTTTTTATGGATTTCCTGTGTTGTTACAACTTTTTGCTCTCTCTAACCGAAGTTGAAGCAGCAATTTCGGAATTTTTTGAAAATTGCTGAACGTGCATAACTTTTTCAACTTTCCACAGAAACTAAAAGTACAAATTAGGTAGACCTCAGTAGTCGCATTTCACGAGTCCTGAAAAAGAGCTAACTACGTGAGATTTAGCCCAAAAAGCAACGAGAGGTCCAGATAGTTAAATCTAGTTAAAATTCATGGGACGGCTATTGACGGGCGAAAATCTAATGAAATTATTTATTTCTGTCGATGCAAGAAGCCGAATAGTTATGTTGGGAGGAATTCATGGAAAAACTTTAATAAACGAAAATCCAATTATGTTACTCCCACTTGTGATACAAGCAACCTAGGTAGTCTTAGTGGATGTTTATATAGGAGCTTTATTGATGAGCGGAATCTAATAGTATTATTTACTTCTAGTAATACAAGTAGCCTAGGCAACTTTAGGGAAATGTGTTCAGAATCTACTAATACGCGAATATGCTCTAATAGTGTTATTTGCTTTTATCAGACGAGACGCCGGAATTGTCAAATTTAGTCGAGATTCGCGAGAGACATTATTGATAGACGCAAATCTAATGATGCTATTTCCCTTCTATCGATTATGCCATCGTTTTACATGCCAGTGAAATTTGAGCTTTCTCTGCGCTTCGGGATGATTCCAATGTTGCGACATTTCCATTAAAATAATTTCGTAAATAAATCTACAGAGGCTGTAGTTTTGCAAGCAAATTCTGGTCTGTTTGATCCAAGGAATTTTCTACTTTTTCTTCCTTCTTTTCTAAAAAAAGATTCGGAAATTGTTTGAGTTTTTTGAGTCCAAATCGCCACCTATAAAATTGTTCAATAATGGTTTGAAGAACTCAGATTATCCATGGTTTTTGATACTTTGGAATTTTCCACAGAAATTTGAAAGCTTTAGCTTGTCTTCTTCGGCATTTTAAAATTTTGAATAATGATTTGAAAATTTATATTATTCATAATTTTGAGTATTTATGAATTTTTTAATAAGAATGTCAAAAATTTAGATTATTTATGATGTTTTTAAAATTTCCGTTTTGTCGTCATTCTGGATGGAACTTATTTATCAAAGCCCCCAAGAGAGTCAGAGCCCTGCAGGAGTCCAAGTCCTCAGCAAACGTGGGTATTAATGATGCTTAACAAGTACTCTGTTGTATTAAAAAGAAAATGCGATATCCACCAGCCGGTTTCATTTTCCCCTATTTGGAAACTCTCTATTCGCTTCAAGTAATCAAATCCTGCTCCCAATGATTTCGAAAAGCTAAATACCTCAATCCAGTCCCTTTTCTCATTCCTTTTGTCTCCAAATGGCTTGAGGAAAATCCTACTTTTTCAATTACCGCCTCGGGAAGAACCAACTCGTCTCGACAGATCATGAAGTCTTATATCTTATTTATTACTCCTTCCTTGTTTTGGGACTTCATGACTGTTGTCGCCTGAGGAAACGCAAAGCATTTAGTTATGAAAAGTCTCGCGCGTCTAGTCCAAGACGTCGCCTCGCTTCATGTCCTCGGGCACTGTTCTGTCGGCGCTTCGCTCGAGCGGCTTCCGGTCGGGAGCCGCAGATGGCATTGTTCCGGCCTTCGATTGCCTCGAGAAGAAAGGGACGCTGCTCTCTGGGCTTTGTGGACAACTCGAACCATTAGACTATTGAACGAGCCTCTGGCTACGCAAAATTCGGTCGACTGATGATTCCCGGGAGGACATTTGTTGCCAAATATTCTATCTGGAATAACTGTCCCTAAATTAAACTTTTCGGGTACCACATTATCGTTGTGTTATAAAATTAACCGTTTCCACATTTCTTTGAATAACTTTATATTTCCTTGTGGCGCTAAATCAATTGAATTTTTTATACTTTATTCATTGAAATCAAATTGATTCCGCCTTCTTTGAATTCGTTGCATTTTCGCTTTTCCACATCATTCTGAATCCCGATGGCAAGTGTTTAGAACAGCCATTTTGTTGAATCTTGGTTTCGACGTGAAATATGGATTTATTTTTTCTAATACTGCTGTCAATAATTCCTTAATTCTTTTCTGGCTCTTTTTATATTTGCCAAATGAAAAACATTCAAAGTCTGACAAATATAAAGATAGTTTAAAAACTAAAAACTAGGAGATTAGCTAAAATATTTTTTGCATAAAGGAAACTATCATCTGCTTCTGGACCGAGTTTAAATAAATCGCTCTTTCCTTTAACTTATGATAAAGCTATCGTTGACCATCTGCTTCATCGATACATTCCGTTTAGATTTTATTTTTTAGGCGATAAATTGGAAGATTGATTCAGCTGCTTTTTCTTTTTTTAAATTTTCCTGAAGTCGAATTCGCCGTTATTTTTTCTTCATAGGTGGTCTAAACGGAAATCAAAATTTCAATTCTCTGCTTTTTACAATTTTTAAACTTATTTATTTTCGAATAAAAGGAAATTCTTTTTTAAGATTTTTGAACGAAAATATATTTTCCTTCCAAAAAGCAGTGCTTGGTTTTCCTCACATTATTTTATTTCTATGGGTTCTTATACTCCATCCATATTTTATTGAGCTCCAATCTGAGAATGCCATGAATTCTGAGAAAAGATCTGAAGCTCCAATTATGAAGTTTTGTAGTTTGGTCGCGTAGGGGAGTTTTTCAAATTCTGTTAAATAATCGCCGTTCCAACCACAACTTATTTTGTGACTTATCGGATGGTACCGCCGGATTGACGCAATTTCTCATTCCAATCGCTTGTCCGATGGACATACGACCCTTTGTCCAGGCACCAACTGCCGGATTGAATCATCCCCTAAGGCCACGAAAAGCTGTTTCAGGCATTTACTTGCTGTTTTTCTCTATTGATCTCTTGTGTTTTTCTATATTTTCTTGGAAGTAGAACACACTCTCAGCGGGCTACTTACTCGATGATTATATGTCTCCTGATCAAGGAAATCCAGACAACGGCAGCAGTCGGCCAAAAGTCGTTGATGGCCGCACGCAGTCTCTTTGAGCTTTGGATTTGCAAATCGCCCAAAATCTGTCTTGTTGATTTTAGCTTGCGGCAGGTATAACACCGTTCACGAACATGCCCCTGAGACAAAGCAAGCCATCCTGACAACAGCGTATTTTTTCCTTTCCTTCAGATTGATTGGTGTAATTTTATCCAATGATTTGCTTCTTTGATTCTTGAAACTGCGGTATATCCATTTCGATAACACGTGTAGAACTGATCATGTTTGTTGCTTTACTCGAGTACTTTTAGGAGACTCTCCACTTCTGTTTACAGGTTTCCAATTGCAGGAAATGTGTCGAAATCGAACCCATCGACACTGGTGCTAACAAAAAGTGGATTGTTCACTCAGGAGTGTTCAGCCTAATTCATTCCTCATTGCTGCTTCATTCTGGTATTCAGAAGGAAGTCACTTGACTTTCATTCTCCTCTTTTCCTACCAAGATTGCTTCTGAAGCAACGTTGGTTGATTTGTGTTTTTCTGCCGGGCAACGCCCTTGTTGCTCGTACCATTACTTTCCTGTCGAATCTGCTTCACTTTTTGGCTCCAGAAGTCAACGACGAAGACACCTTCCTGCCGTCGCCTTCTCGGCGACGGCTTATTTGCAGTTCTTTCCTCGAGGAAAAAAAACAATCAAGAGACGTGTATTCATATTCGTATTAATATCGAAACGCGGTCTCTCGAGGAGACCGCCGAAAACTGTTAACCATTACGTCTTCAACTCGTCTGGAGAGCGCAGAAGAATATGCGCTCTCCTTGCTCCATCCACATCACATACCTCAAAGGAAGTTGACTTCCACGACGATCGCTTCGGTTCCAGCAGCTCATGTTCACGGGAAGAGCCACAAGCTGAAAGAATCCGCCGAACACAAAATGAGAGCGGTTGGTTTATTTTTTATATTAAATCTGTAAATAGAATTCTGAATCTTTTTGAAAAAGGAGAGAATAAGTAATGAAGAGTTTCACATGAGTACCAAAAAGCTTCTGCAGACAACGGGGCAAAGCTGCAATTCTGAGCTCCTTCTAGCCTTGGTCGTTTTCCTCAGTTTCAAGTTGGGCCTTTTAATCGAGCCGGCTTATTTGTTTTATCCCTATTTCCAAGCTCGGTAGATTTTGGATTTTCCAACTCTAGGTGCTCGGTCCTGACTTTTGAATTGCGTTCCTGGAAGATGAGCCATAGTTGGTTATATAGCTCATTAAAGAAGCGGAATTTGTTGACAGTCGCTGAACCCTAACTCTCCGGAACATTCCGTTGAATTTTTATATCCAATTTACAATGTAATCGCTTGTTTGCCAGGACTCGAGATGGGGTCCGGTGGGACATGCCTTCCTCATTGGCCTTTTTAGGATAGAGAAAATCAGTCTTATTCGGCTTCTTACTCTTTTTACTCAATCTAGGTATTTTTCAAAACACTTTTTCCACAAAAATACTATACGAATGCCGGTTCTCGATATAATTGTTATTTTCGATTTTTTGTTGAAACAATTATCGTAAAGAATTCATTTTGTTTTTGAGAATTAGAAAAGTTGGCCAGAATGCAAAACTTTGTTAAATTATTTTCTGCCATTAATAACTTTTGAAAGTGCAGTTCTCGGCTTTACATCTGTTGCCTTGGGATTTTGGTCAAATAATAATTACCAAGTCTGGTGCCCCGGACTCGATAACCCGATTACTCGAGAAGGATTGACATTTGACTTTTCAATTTTATTCTCTTTCGACCAGAATTATATCAAGTTTTAACTTTGCATGTATCACGCATATTTTTCAAAATAGAAGAATTTTTTAAATTTTTCGATTGGGTGCACGTCCGCTTTGCGATTTTCAGTCTTGAAATTAATGAGCCCCCATTCTCTATGAAGTGCCGGCCGCAAGATTTTTTATCTCCAATTTAAAAATCATTCTCATTTAGAACGTTCTTGCCCTTCGGCTTCATAAACATGCAGAATTATTTCATTTTATTTAAGTTTACTAAATGAGATTCTCATATTGCAACTTCAGCGCTTCCATTTACATTTTTATTCTGTATCGAGTTTTTTACTTTAGATTAAATTTTTACTCTATATTAAATTCTTCATATATTGAATTTGTATCTATTGGGCCTTGGACTGCTTCATTTCGCGGCGCTTTTTCGAGAATACTAATCAAGATCCACAGTTAATAATTTCCGAGTTGTCGGATAGGGAAGAAACTGGTTTCCACTTTGTTCGTGTATAAGAATTATTAGTAATGCCTTTTTTGAAAGAACATGCTCACAAATTTGCCCAATTTCACTTCGTCATTTTCCGTTTCGAATTTGTTACGAAGCCACTGAAACTCCCAGAGTTCCTTAGTTTTGCCAAAAATTGAGAACTGCTTTTGAGTGTAATTTCATTAGTGTTTTACATGAACGCCAGAGGCTATTTTTGCCATTTACTTTTCCCAATGTTTTGGCTGATGAAGAATGGAGAAGAATAAACTCTCGTTGAAACACAAGTTTATCTTCTTTGCCTTCGGCGACGAGTAATGATGAGAATCAGTCATGGCAAAACGCTTCTGGGTCCAGCATCGGAAGTCTCGTTCTGAGTAAATAGGGAAGTAATTTGAAATCCCGAGCTCGGGTGTGTATTTCTGGATCAATAAGGCCTCTGCTGTCTGAATAATCGTGGCTTCATTATTATACATCATCTTCCACCCTTTGGCATTTGAGACGTTTCACAATTTCGCTTCGTTTTATAGAGTACTTCCATCTCCTTTATTTTCCGCGAATTTCCCGTGCTTTGCTTAAATATGAGTAATGAACCAGTCTCAGCTAACGGGTTCTTCTGTCTAACAACAACCTGAAATTTCACCTCGTCTTCCTGGAATGCATTAATACAATGGCACTAACGGAAATGGGTGAAATTGCTTGTTTGAAGAATAAGTCAAAATGAAAACAGCAATATTTGGATGTGATGACGGATGTGGGGAATCTGCTCCTGGAGAGGGCCCGATGGCACCTCCACTCACCTTCGCGGCCCCTGCCTCGAGTCTCTCTATCACGGGCTCCACTCATCCCCATCAACGAAGATCCGGTCCTTCTCCATCCGCTGCTGTGGCTGCAGCAGTGGCTGCTGCGAATTCGAATGGATCGGGTACTCCTAATGTTTTCCGACTTCACACTAGAAGAACCTCAAGAATGCAAAACGTATGTTCTCAAAATTACCCGAATCAATCTTTTTCCGAATGTGAAAAATTTCCTCTGGCAACAGATGTTTATTACTCCCTTTTGACTGCGATTCATTAACGGAAAACACTTTTGATTTTAGGGAATTATGTACTATTTTTGCAGCTTCATCCGAGACTTTGATTTTCATTTCCCCGTCAAGTCCCATTTTCCTTTTTACCTTAACTTTAATTTTACTAGCGGACCTGTCACTTCGGGGGTGGCGTCTGATTCTGTCTTTCGTTGTCGGAAGAGTGGATTGTCTGTTCTGTATGCTCGGGTCACGTCTCAGTATCCCCTCTACTATCAACAACCCCTCAGGGGTCGGTCGGGCCCTCGGGAGACTCAGTGTCCTGGGGGCCCTCCCAATGAGATATTCCGCTTCTCGGTACGAAGAAAACCGCTTAAGAAACCCCACACTAACAGTATTCCTTTCTAATGGCTGTTACTTGAAGGTACTCATTAGTCCCCAAGATAAAATAACCGAAATTTCTTCATGTTCGAGTGAATTCTGCTCTATAATCTCGTTTCTAATCCCCCGTTATTTTTTATCAGAATTTCAAAATTATACCGTTTGTGAGAAGTTGACAGGTGCTTTTATCCAATTCCTTTTTGGTGCTGGATCTAGGATAATTTTATTTTCTGGCAGCTGCTTGTTAAACCTCAAGAACCTCGGGAATTTAGTCCTTTTACAGTCAATTTTCACGTTTTTCACGCTGGTTCTATCGCCCTCCAAGGTGCATTCGAATCCTCTCTCCTGCAAGTCTCATCTCTATAGTAACATCTGCCAGTGTTGGCCCGGGTCTATGACGGAAGATTTTCGACATTGTTCTTTGTTAACACGAATCTCTCTCGTATGCATCATCGCTAACTTGGCGTTCATGTCGCGGATTTTCCTTATGAGCTGGAAAAATTGGAATCTGTTGAGGAATGTGTGATTTTTCTGTGACGGGCGATTGGATGGATTAACATGGAGAACGACGACGCCGTCTCCGTCACCAGTGGTCCGCCTGGAAATGCACCATTGATTCCTAATTTCACGGTAAATTTGATTAATTTCTCGGCTTCCAGTCTCTCTCTTGAAATTCTTTTTTGATAATTGACTTCAAAATTAGATTTCCTCATTAGAACTGTCTTTCTGACGTCTGTATGCTAAACATTAAAACAATGTCTTCATTTAATATTTAGTGAAATAGATGGATTACTTCTTCGAGTAGTTTTCAGTAGTCGTTGGGTCAAGTGTTTCTCTTGCAGGAAGTTGTCTAAGCCCTTTAAGTCATTCAATTACTGGTTTTAACTTGTGGAATCAGCCGCTGTGAGGAGTATTGTCACCGAAATTCCATATTTCTTCGAGAATCCCATATTTCTTGACAATTTGAGACATGGGTCGAATTTGTTTCCGTTGACTTGTGGCAGCTCCACATCATTTTCCACTTAAGTCTGGATCCATGCGTATCTTGAGGCACTTGCTGCTTTTGTCTGGAGAGTCCAGGTCCTGCAATCCCGTCAATGGCCTGATTTTTTCATTTCAACAACAGCAAACATTGCTCCATGCCGGAAGCCGCCTTCATTGAGATTGTTTTTGTTGCCGAATTCCTTTTGCTTTATGTTTTCGGTCAGCAGTAATGTCGAATGATTGCTGTATCCATTGATGGAGTTTATATACTAATATTGTTGGAGTTTATTTGGAAATTTCTGCTCCTCCAGATGTAGTGCCGCAAACATCCATCGCCTCAGGCTTAATTTCTTTTGATCGGTGCTAATTGGTTCTGTAAGACGGTTAATGGACTCCGGGGCCGGTGGCCGTCGGCCCTCAGGCTTCGGCCAGACATCTGCTTTCGTGAAGCCAATTCGCCGAGTTAGGTTGGATGTTGTTCCGGAGACGATTTACGAAAATGAGGAGAGCGAAGCGACGATGACGGAATCTGAAGACCAGGAATCCAAGGTGAGAAAACTGGCGAGTTATTTTTACAATTTTGCTCGGACTCAAATTTCTCGATTTGTGACCGGGTGAAATTGCATATTTTTACGAGTCAAGTTTTTTGACTCTCAGCTTTAGTTCCCTCCGTTCTCAAGTGATGCTGCTGGAACGAACAGTAATGAGGAAGCGAAGACAGCCAGTTTCCCTAACAGGAGACGTCCACTTCTGACATCCGTTCAATCAGTGCGTGTGGGCTCAACGAGTGCTGCTGCCAAGCAGGCATTATGGGCTTCTAGACGACTTTCCACAGTCGACAGCAGCGATTCGCCTACGGATTCTGAACAATTCAAGAAGACAGGAACAAACGGGTTTGTTGGTGATCGTCATGGTCACCAGACAGTTTCGAGACGAGCTAGTATGTTTGTTCGTCGGATGTCTATGGCCATTCCGACCTTATCCGCTGATCCGGTACCTCAATCTGTACGTAGTCTTTAATTCTTGTTTGCCATGTCACATGAAAGAGCTCTAGGTATCTCTTTTGCTTCTTCCTAATGAGGACTTTAGCTCGCCTTTCAGCCCAGCTTTAGAGATATCATTCCGACCAACTTGGTCGTATTCTTGTTTCTTGTCTTCCCTGTTTCTCGTACTCGGTTGCCAAGCAGTCCTTCGAGACAATGGTTTGTTAAACTCGAAAACCAAATATGGGGATTGTTTCTTGAACGTCTTTGTCTATTGTAGGTTATACATTTTTTAAATTATTCTCGATCCATTCTCTCGTTTTACGATAGTTAGTCATCTTCCGACTTTACATCTCTTGCATTTTTGATTGCTTTGCATTTCTTAGATAGTTAGTATCATCTCGGGTCGCTCCCAACTGTGCCTTAGGCGATGCAGACCGCCACAACTTTCCAATAACCCTGACTCGCAACTGCAATGTGTTTTTATTCATCTACTGGCACATCTTTGTATCGTTTTGTTTTGAACAAATTCTGCCATGTTCCAAAAAACGGAATTGTTAGTGAGCGGCTCTTTCTGATGGTCCATCTTATCTGAAAATGCAGCAAAAACCACCTAACGGGATCCAATCAGTGAAGAGACGTGAGTCCTTGTTCAAGAGATTGGAATCCGTCAAGACTGTCAGTATGATTGTGAGTTTCATCTCCTTACTAGGCGATATTAAAGTATGAAACCAATTATTAGTTCCTCCAATGTAAAATCCCACTCGAGAAAATTGTTCCTTCTTGTAGGATATTTTTAGCGAGTTTATTGTTCCCCGTACTTGTCATTAATTTAACAATTTTCGAGTTTTTTCGAGAGCATGACCTTATTTCGGCCGGAAAATTTGCAACAATAGAGACTCAGAAGAATGCTTGGCTCATACAGACTCATAGAGACCCAGAAGCGTGCTTAGACTCATTGCGGCGGTCTGCATCCGGCGGAATGTCTTCATCATCTTTCTTTCGGTCATTTCATTCAGACTTGCTATCGAGAATTCCCTGACATTTCAAGTGGAGGAATCCTCGAGAATTCGTGTACGTATTTGGCCTGTTTTTTGGTCCGATATGGATGGCTTCGAAATGTCTAAAAAATATCGTTCAAGATTTGTTCCTTGCCATGCGATGAGGAAGTAACGGGGTATGTACGTGTTACAAAATGGTTCGGGAAAGGTGAGTACAAAGACAAGGATGAAGCGAGGTTTGTTTCTCCAGGCACTTGTCAGAAGTGCCAGTTTCACATGCCTTCATGAATTTCAACCCTTTCTCTTTCTGAAGCACGTCTTTTCTTCTCAAGCACTTTATCGCTTTGCCGCAATTGCTTTCTCATCAGTCTCAACTCAAATTTAAACACGGAGCTGAGGCTTTTGTGGAAATTGTCTCGTTGCACAGAAAGAAGCTTCTCTCCTTTTTAAAACTAACTACTTGGTTAAAGAAGTCATTCGATAAAAATTAGACCAAGACTAAATTCGAAGTTTTTCAGTTTCGGACTTTTAACTTTGTTTTTAGGTTTTGTCGCTGGGCGCGGATGTGCTTCCAGAATACAAGCTGCAGCCAACAAGGATCCATCACTGTACGATCGTCCATTACTCGCCCTTCAAGGCAGTATGGGACTGGATCATCTTGCTGCTGGTCATCTACACCGCTGTCTTCACTCCCTACGTTGCGGCCTTTCTGCTCGGAGAAGTCTGTTATTTAATTGTACTTTTATAGAGATTAAAATAGATACTATTACGTAATTGTCTCGAGACAAATTTCCAAAATTCGCTGGAGATTTTCGAAAACCAAAGTTCCAAACCTTGGTGTTGGGATTTTCTGCACAATTTCAGTAATTTTAACTTTTTTCTAAATTGAAATTGCTCACGAAATTGGCGAAGTATTCCAGTTATCCCACTGGTTTTGAAATAGTACCAATAATTGGTCCTAAGACGAATTCCTGTGGCTTTCTAGGAACTTCTAGAATGTTTTTTTAAATTTTAACACCGACTGTTTGCAAAACTCTAGGAAATTTTAACAGTAAAAAGCTGAATGTGAATAATATTGAATTTCCAGGTACGAGATCACACTCGAAGATTTTCGGAGCCGTTAGAGATTATCGATTTAATTGTGGATATCATGTTTATTGTTGATATTATTATTAATTTCCGAACAACGTATGTCAATGAAAATGACGAGGTGACTTTTCCTTCTGGTTGGCTTGTTTAATCACATTTTTCAGGTAGTATCGCATCCGGGAAAAATTGCAATTCATTATTTTAAAGGCTGGTTTATTATCGATATGATAGCAGCAGTTCCTTTTGATTTATTGTTAGCGAATACGAATAGCGACGAAGTAAGATATTTTAATTGTTTTTAACTTGAAATTTTAGGTTTTAATTTCCCAATTTTAATTTTTAATTATTTAGACGACCACGCTGATAGGTTTGCTCAAAACTGCTCGTCTTCTTCGATTAGTTAGAGTTGCCAGGAAGTTGGACCGTTATTCTGAATATGGTGCTGCCGTACTTGTTCTTCTTATGGCCACGTTTGCATTGATAGCCCACTGGCTCGCCTGTATCTGGTACGCCATCGGCAGTGCGGAGCTGCCTCACAAGGAATTTACGTGGCTCCACCAACTTTGTAAGGATGTTTTTACAGTACTGTGGTTTAAACAATGTTGATTTTTTCAGCAAGACATTTGAACGAACCCTACTGTACTTCCAATGGTAGTTCGGTATGCGGTGGACCTTCTTTGAGGTCGAGATATGTCACTTCGCTTTATTTTACCTTATCCACCATTACTTCTATTGGGTTCGGAAACGTTTCCGCTACAACAGATTTAGAAAAGATCTTTACCATTATCATGATGATTCTCGGATGTAAGTTTATTTAACGAAATTCTTGTTATTTTTGCTATTGCTTTGTTTTCCAGCTTTGATGTACGCCTCCGTGTTCGGTAATGTCTCGGCCATCATCCAGAGACTTTATTCTGGAACCGCTCGATATCACACAGAGATGTCGAGACTTAGGGAATTTATCCGATTCCATCAAATCCCAAACCCTCTAAGACAAAGACTAGAAGAGTATTTTCAACATGCTTGGTCTTACACCAATGGCATCGATATGAATCTTGTGCTCAAGGGCTTTCCTGACTGCCTTCAAGCCGATATCTGCCTCCATCTGAATAGAAACTTGCTCAATAGCTGTCCTGCATTTTCCGGCTCTTCTCCTGGTTGTCTGAGAGCCTTGAGCATGAGGTTTCGGACCACCCATGCTCCTCCAGGAGACACCCTAGTTCATCGTGGGGATATTTTGACTGGACTTCACTTTATTGCCCGAGGCTCCGTGGAAATTGTTAAAGACGACCAAGTTATGGGCATTCTAGGCAAAGATGATATTTTCGGGGAAAACCCTTTTTTGTACGACGATGTTGGGAAAGCATCCTGCAACGTCCGTGCCTTGACTTATTGCGATTTGCATAAAATCCTGAGAGACGACTTGTTGGATGTCCTGGACATGTATCCTGAATTCGCCGAAAACTTTTGCAAGAACTTGGTTATTACTTTCAACCTTCGAGATGTGAGTGACTAGTGTCTAAAACGCAATAAGGAATTTTAATTTCAGGATACCCAGAGTACGCGGAAGCGGTTTGACAAGCACAAGCTGTTAAGGATGTCTTCCTCATTAAACAGAGACTTGGAAGGTCGGGGAAATGGATAATATGTTATTATATATTGTTTTTCAGATGTCCGTGCTTTTTCGTCTCAGTTCCGTTGTACAAACGCTACTGGACCTGGGGAAGCGACTTCAACAACGAAGGATGAAGCCACTAATGCTCCTTCTCCCTCTTCAGACGGCTCAGCTAACTATCGTATGAATAAATTAGAACTTCTCCCATTACTTATTCATGATTGTTTTTAGAGATGCCTGGCTCATCAAAACAAGCTTATTCGGACACCCAATCAGGAGGTTAGTTTAGTTTCGGTGTATGGAACCACAATCATGATGTGCACTCATAGTGATCCTAGTGTTACCTTGTGACTTTCAAGGATGTTTGTTAGAATTAACTTTTACCACTTTCAATAATGTTTGTTAGAATTAACTTTACCAATGATTGTTGTCAGGATTCCGTCCTTCTGAGTCCAGTGTCTTCGAGAGAGAGCCCTTGCTGCACATGGACGACGATGCCGACGTCGACCACTTCAGCAAGACTCACAATTCCACCACGGTTCAGAACAACAACCATGGAAGTAACTCTTCTTCTGATTTGGCAGAAGTACCTCAATTTAAAAGTTACTACTGTCAGGAAAATCCGGTTCCAGGATGGCGATACAGTCCAAACACTAACGTGAAATGTAATTCTTTGGTTTTAGATAGTAACAGTTTTCATTGCTTGATAATCTGATTGAGGTGTTTCCTTGTGTGATCGAATAAGTACTTGTTTATTTTAGCAAATCGGGTATCGTTTGCGGGTAATGAATCAAACAGTTCTCTCCGTTACAACCAAATTAGCAGACGACTGGACACAATAGAATTGTGGGTTTTTTTAATTTTAGTAGTTTTAATAATATCCACAAATATCGGTTGCTGGAGTTGTGTAAGAACTCGAGAATTTATGGACAACTTCTGGATAATTTTGATCTTTAATTTTATGATTTTTAGGCAATTGGAAAGAATGCAAAACAAGATGAATGGAGACTTGGAAGAGATTCTGCGTTGTCTGAGGCTTTCTGGAGTGATTCCGACAGGGTCTCAATCGAGCAACTCTTCTTCTGGTAAGAATGATGTGCGTGCGGTGATTATTTTTACTAAGAGTTGTTTGATATTAATGATATACCGTATTTCCTCCAAAATAAGCCCCGGGGCTTAGTTTTTTCAATCATGTCCTGAGCTACCAATTCCGAACTTTCAAGTTGAATTTTGAACTGACTTCGAAATAATTTGAGTTTGAAAATAGAGAGGTTCAATTTCGAATAGAACATTCAATTTAAAAATCGAAGATTTCGGAAAATCAATAACTCCAGTCACGTTCTCAAGGGGGCTTATTTTAGAGGAAATACGGTATTTATGGTTTTGGCTTCAATAGTGATTGATAGATAGGCCGGTTGAAGAATCCTTGTTGATTTTGTTTTTTCAGAAACACGATCGACCCACATTCCACTGAGTTCCGCGGTGGACGTCGTTTCGGGACACGATTACGACTCCAGAAGCTGGAATAACCGGAATCAGCCTAGAGTAAGTCGGTTTTATGGAGATCAATAATGGACGATTACTGTAGGGCTCGGCGAGAGAAGAAGTCCCGTTCTCGGTGTTCAGTCGTCCAAACAATACGGGAAGTTCCGTAGGCAATCGGAGAGGAAATTCCAACCAGTCCTCCACCCCGGATCCACCTCAAACGGGTTGCACACTAGCCAGTCCAGATGATCTCGACACAATGCTCTGAATCTTGCTCCCCAGAATTGCCTTGCGTTTTTCACTCAATTAAACGCGTATTTTTTCACTCAACAAATGATAGATTACCGTAGTCAAGGGCAAATGCGATTCTGTAGATTTGTAAGGACTTTGATCTCCAACAAATAATTTCTGACAGATCTGTACAAATCTACCGTTTCCCTCGCCTTTGGAATAAATATAATCTGGTTAGTCATATCTCGAGATGCCTTTTTAAATTAGGCTTTTGTTCCTGTGATACAATAACGCCGTTGAAGACGTTTTTAAAATTGGAGTTGTCGAAACATCTCAATACACATAATTTCAAAGTTGTTATTGTTGAATAAAGGGAAAAATTGACTGTAATGACTCCTCGACGTTCGTCATTCACTGGAGCAAGTTTGAAAAAGTGGCACACTGGAGATCAGAACCGTTTTGACAGAAGTTTACAGAACGTTCTAGAACTCTGGAATTAATATTTTAGATCCAGAAGTTCCTACTCGGTTCTGGAAGATTCTGTTCGTCATGATTGATACTAGTAATCCTCAAAAATGCAAATTCCATGCTAGATTAATGAAATTCTTCAATTATTATGTTACTGTAAACATCAAAAGCAGTATCAAAGTTGTCTCGACACGAATTTCCAAAATCTCGTAGGGATTTATGGGAATTTCGATTAGAAACATTTGTTTCAAGAAGTTTCTCTATACTCCAGAACATTCTAATGATGGAGTCAATTCTGAAAATAATAATAACGCAAAATCAGTTGACATTTTTCGAGTCGGAAGCTTTCGAATGTGATGAGCTCAAAGTGTTTTTCCGTTGGGGCTTGAACTGAGACTCTCGACACGAAATCGGAGTTTTACGAGTTTTTCGTTTTCTTGCGATTTTTGTTTTTATATTTATCTAACTCTTACTGTTGGGTTTAATTTTACTAATTCTTTTGTTTCAGATTTGGAAGATGTACTCCATCTGCCGACAGACAATCTCACCTTTTGGGCGTCAATTTGTCGTGACTTCTGCTCGTGCTTTCTCGAGCCAGCAAGGTACTTTTGTTTTGCAGCGTTTTCATATATAAATTCTTGTAGATACTGACTTGGTTGTTATTGGAAGTGGTCCTGGTGGATATGTTGCTGCCATTAAAGCCGCTCAGCTTGGAATGAAGACAGTTTGTGTCGAGAAAGATCCCACTTTCGGAGGAACTTGCTTGAATGTCGGTTGTATTCCTTCCAAAGCAATGCTGAACAACTCCCATTTCTACCACCTGGCGACCCACGGTGATTTCAAAGCTCGTGGTCTGGAAGGTAGCATCTCACTAAACCTCGATACTATGTTGAAAGCGAAGGAGAAATCTGTCAAGGAGCTCACTGGAGGTATTGCTATGCTTTTCAAGGCGAACAAAGTCGGCTCAGTTAAGGGCCATGGAACAATTACTGGTCCTAATGAAGTTTCTGTGAAGAAGGAAGACGGATCCGTTGAGAAGATCAATACTCGTAATATTCTGATTGCCTCGGGCTCTGAAGTGACACCATTCCCTGGAATTAACATCAACGAACAAAGTATCGTTTCCTCAACCGGAGCACTTTCTTTGAAGCAAGTCCCGAAGAAGATGATTGTTATTGGAGCTGGTGTCATCGGTCTTGAATTGGTGGGTCCCTTATTGCTGAAGATCGATTTTACATGCTGGTTTCTAGGGAAGTGTCTGGCAACGTTTAGGAGCCGAAGTCACTGCCGTCGAATTCCTCGGTCATGTCGGTGGTATGGGTATTGATGCCGAAGTTTCCAAGTTTTTCCAACGCAGTCTTGCTAAACAGGGATTCAAGTTTTTGTTGAACACTAAGGTTCTCGGAGCCCAGCAGTCCGGTAGCAATATTACTGTATCAGTTGAGGGTGCGAAAGACGGAAAGAAACAAGATGTGAGTTCATTTCCAACTCGGATTTAGTATGCATATTGTTTCAGCTTGATTGCGATGTCTTGCTTGTTGCTATTGGTCGTCGTCCATATACTAAGAATTTGGGATTAGAAAATGTCGGATTGAAGACTGATGAAAGAGGCCGTGTTTCTGTCAACGAACGTTTCCAGACAGCTGTACCTTCTATTTTTGCCATTGGCGACGTCATCCAAGGCCCTATGCTCGCTCACAAGGCTGAAGACGAAGGGATCATTTGCGTGGAAGGTATTGCTGGTGGACCTGTCCATATTGACTACAACTGCGTTCCATCTGTTGTCTACACCCATCCTGAGGTTGCTTGGGTTGGTCAAAACGAAGAACAACTCAAAGAAAAAGTATGTCGGTCAATTTCGAAATCGATAGTAAGGAAAGTATTTTCAGGGCATTGCTTACAAGGTCGGAAAGTTCCCCTTCTCCGCCAATTCTAGAGCTAAGACGAACAATGACCAAGAAGGCTTTGTCAAGATTCTTGGAGAAAAGAATACTGATAAGCTTCTTGGATGTCATATTATTGGACCTAATGCTGGTGAGATGATTGGGGAAGCTACTCTCGCTTTGGAATACGGAGCCTCTTGTGAAGACATTGCTCGTGTCTGTCACGCTCATCCTACTCTCTCGGAAGCTTTCCGTGAGGCTAATCTCGCTGCCTATGCTGGCAAACCGATCAACAGCATCTAGATGAGACTTCAATGAGTAGTCAACAATATTTAAATTGATATCCTAGGATCTAATTAGAAGTTTCCGGTTAATGCAAACTGTCTAACGTAGGAATAAACAAGCTTTTTATACTGGCATCTGTGGGAAAAACATCGGAAATTTAGGAATTGTTCTGGGATGAATTGAGGCGAGTCGAGATCTTCGTAAAATTGTCTTTGACTTTTTGAAGGTTAATCCTCTGAGAATTCTGATGACCGATAGATAGTATAACAATTTTTTGACAAATAGAGATTCTCTAGATGATGATTGATGTCTCAAACGAAGACTGCTTGTTTATGTGGAAATACCGAGATTATATCTGAAAAGAAAAGCTCGATGTACTTGCGAAAAAATTTGTTTTCTCTCACCTGTCTTATTCAGCTTCCTTTTGATAATTTTCCTTGATGGACAGGGAGTGTCTTCTTCGGTTTCTTCTATAATAGTTGCCATTTGGGAAGATTTATGGTTTACTACAGGTAGCGAATTTGGAGGCGTTTCTTTTTTCGCGAATATGGAAGGAAAGAAGAAATCTCGGGTCATGTAGATGATAGTGAGGACCCAGAGCCCGAGAAGACTCCATCCGAAGTACCTGAATTCGACTTCCTTGTTTGCGAAGAGGTTTTTTTCTTCGTAATGGCTTCTAGCAAGGGCAAAAGTGATTGTTGAAATCCTGCAGGTGAACTGGATAAACAAGGATTTTGGCTGGAGCATTTCATCCGAGATGTCGAAAAAAGAACCGCTCTGGAGCTTTTCTGAAAAGTGCAATAATCTCTCTGGGCTACGCTTTTTCAAAACTTAGAACTATGCACATATTATTAGAATCTATAAAGACATCATTTCTTAGTAAGCGTTTGATAAGCCCCACTCTTATCATTTCATTTAACGGTTGATCGATAGCTTAAATTTTCTTTTTCCCCAATATTTGTTATGTCAAAATTAACTACAGTATCTTCTTATAATGGCATATTGGTGAAAAACGAAATAAATGAGGAAACTATATGTATACCTCAGAGATACGGCCCTGAGAGCTGGAAGGAATTACTCAATGGGAAATTTCAAATGTAGGTCCATTTACAAAATATTTTCCTTTACAAATTTTTCAGAATTTGCAAGGATTCCATAATAAAGAAGAACGTGAACGTGATCCTCCATTCAGTGCCATATGAGAAGATATCTTACTATGCCCAAGTGGTCAGAGAATTGGAACTCTCAGTGAAGCTCTCACACAAAAATGTATTGAGGATTATTTTTAGAAATTAATAATTATTAATTTTAGATTGTGGCGATTTTGAACATTTTTTCGCCTCAAGTCACCCCAGAT
>VOSG01000046.1:129961-142646 GCA_009761265.1 Halicephalobus sp. NKZ332 | reverse complement strand
TTAATTAATTATTTCGTTTACTTGCATCGCCTTTAATATTATTTTGATTACTATTGATAATAACATTACTGTTGCTACTATTTTTCTCATCGTTATCGTTCTGCAAAGAGCACGTATTATTTCAGTGCCTTATGATGTAGCAGATTGTGTCCTCATCCCTTGTCATAAGAAACCGATGTCACCAAAATTTTGTCTTTTATCGCCGCTCCAGAAGTCCCTCGAGAGCAGTTGTCGTCTGTCCCTTTCGGCGCCCCCATTCTAGAGTCCCCGAAGTCCCTATTTTTGAGTCCCTGCTCTTGTGTCCCTATTGTCAAGTCCCCCCGAGCTCGTTTGTCCTGAAGCGTCAATGTGCCGAAAAGAACTCATAACTTTTCTTTGAAGAACAATGACTTTATCTTTTTCAGATCCATTTTGCAAGATGGAAACGTTACTGGGTTACTGTGGAAGAAGCTACTTTTGAAAGTTGCTAATTAGAACAAAGGCCGAAGACTAAGTGAAAAAAATTCTTAAGTTGAAAATTACTTTTTTGTTTTTTTTAACTTTCTTTAAATTCTAAAATTGAAAATTTTAAGACTAGTATTACAAACATGAGAAATTGAAATTGTTAAGAAACAATCTCGACACGAATGTCCAGAATATTTTGAAAATATAGAATTTGCTTTCATATTTTCGTTCAGAGATTTCAATTGAATTTTGGAAGATTGGAATTGGGTAAAATTAAAATTAAATTTCGTGAAATGTGAATTTTGCTAAATATTTTCTGTTATATTGTGCAAAGTTGTTCCGATAAGTTTCTAAAATATATCACAAGCTTAAAATCCTCAACCTTGGATATTGGTTCGAGAAATCCTGGCAACTAAAATCCACAAGAATCCAGTGGATCTTCGGTTTTGTTAATTTCAACAAATCAGTGCTTCTATATCTCTTGGACCTTGGACATTGTTTAGCAACTTTTGCTAAATTTTGAAAAATTCCAGTTTTTTTGAGATCTTTGAGCCTGTTGATTTCGACAAGTCAGCACTTGTATTTCCCTTGGATCTTGATTGTTGAGTCAATCTTCGCCCAGCTGCGGTCTCCGGCCAGTCGAGATTTATGCGCAAAAGGGGACAAAACAGGCAAAACTGGCATGAGACCGGGGGGAATTTGTTTCGTCGACGAGCGGCCATTCCATACAAGACAGCAATTGTTGTCAACTGTTTTATCTTCTGGTGACATCTTACTTGCCCCGAGGCACTCCTAAGTAATCCTTTGTAAATCCATGGATTCCTCTGCCTTGACAGCCATCTGAGTCCAAAAAAGCCAAACGACAGTTGAAATGTGAAAAATTAGCATCCGATTTGCATCGAAGCAAGGAGGGTTCTGAGTCAACAAACACTGCTTAATGGACTACTGTAGGAAAAAAACAGTTGAAGAAAGATTCTTAGCAAAATAACATTTAACGAGCTATTGTGCAAAAAAAGTTGGAAAAAGAAAGAATCTGAGTCGATAAGTACCAGTTGATGCACTACTGTAGGAAAAACAATTGAAACGTTCCTTATGCGCATAGTCGATATTTGGTTTTCCTTTTTAGAGAAGTTGGAAGAATATTGATATAAAAGTTAAGATTTATAATTGCTACTAAATTGTCCTGACATGGATTTCTAAAATTTTATATTTCAAACTTCCCTTCCAGGACTCCTAGATTTTGAAAGACCCTAGTGAAAGCCAAAGTCAACGAACCTTCCGGATTTCGTGATAATCATTTCGGTGCTGAGATTGTAGAACTTGCTCCAGAGCTCCTTGCCTTCGAGTTTGCAGACGACATTCCCCAATCTCTGACTGTTGCCTGAGGGTATCCAGTTGCCCTTTGGAGCCGAAGCAGGAGAAGAATCTTCCTGATCGCTGTCTGCTTCCTGGGCTTCTGGGGAACTCGAAGAAGGTTCCATCAATGATGTCTTCGACGTCTTTGAAGAAGCCAAAATCCCATCAATAGAAAATCTCGGTTTTTTCGTTGGAATGGGTTCATTTTCAATCTTTTTCGCTGGATTCTTCAGCATCGCTCCAGAATTCTGAAGATTTAAAAGTTAAAAAAAAAATCTTTGATAAGCTCGAGAACTTTAAAGACTATTTAAATAGAAATAAATTTCACGCTTCTACAGTAAGAAATATGGAATCCCCGAATTTTGCCCCACCTGCGGTTTTGGATGATTTTCTGAAAATTTTTCCCAAAAGTTTTCTTTCAATTTCGAAAAAGAAAAAAGGAGCAATCAGTAGAGCGATAAACGGGCCATCATGTCTTCCTTCGGATCTTTCTCAATTACCGTTTTCTCATTGGCAAGTTCGATAAAAATAATCAATTTCAAAAAACTTAGGGAAAATAAAACTTTCATGGTGGAAGATAAAAATGAAAAAATTTCATCTCGAGACTTTTCTTGAATTGGGAACCATTTTTGAGAGATTTTCGTTTAATTTCCTTAAATCCGAGATAATATTCTAGGAATAACTTTTGTTGCGAGAGTCCCATTAAATTCAGAATCATATTTTATAAAAGTTTCTCTGTTAAGAATCCTATCAAATCTTTCAAAAATATTTCAAGAAAACTCTCGTATCGAAAACTCATTAAATTCTGAAAAACGATCTCAACGAAATTCAAAAATTTATGAAAGAGGATTTAGAAAATTATCCAGATTTCAAAAAAATTTGCCAAAATGCTGTTGAATCTAAAATACAAAATCAGAAAATCAGGAATTTCTGGAAGAAACAAAAGACTTCCAGAGAACCAATAGTTTTTCTCTCCTCCTTCCTGGACTCCACACTCGTCTGCGAAACCCCGCCCAATCCTCAAAGATTTTCAGGAAGAAGATAATGGTCCTCGTTGAATCCCATTTTCAATCTGGAAAATTGTCTCGAAAAATAAATTAAGTAAAATTTTAACAATTTTGACGCCTTAAAGGAGAATCATAAACTCCTTTTTTGTTTTTCTTCTGCATCTTCGGCTTTCCAATTTGCGAAATGGCAACAATTTCCAAAATGGCCCGAAATCAAATTCGAAAAACTGTCAAATTTATCTTGAGCCTTACACTTCCTCAATAAAATATCAAAAAAAATTTATAGCAAGATGAGATTTCAGCTAATTGTTTATTTTAAAAGTGAAAACAGTAATTCAAAAATCCTAAGATACTAGAAATCTCAGTTAATTTATTTTTTAAAAGATTTAAAAGCAAAGAATTACAGTATTCCAAACTGTTCGAGGACACGAAGAATTTCGATTTATCGACCACTAATTGAATTAGTAACGGTTTTTTGAAAGAAATTGATTCCGATAAAATTTTTATTGCCACGAAAAAATAATAATGATTCGAATCAATTGAATCCAAAAACTGCGGTACTTACTGTAGTTACGGTATTTGTGACATTGACATATTTTTAAGTTGATTTTCTATTAAGACCTTTAAAAAGTCAGTGAAATCTCTTTTAAAGAATTTGAAGTTGGAGGCTTGTAGAAAATTCTAGAAACTCTTCTCGAGACAAACTCATAAAAAACAACATTTGGAATATTTTGCCAATTTGGCGCAGAATTTGAATTTTCTGAATGGATTACAGTAATCAGATTCCTCTAAATATGTCGAAAATTTTAAAACTTTGAATTTCAAGGTTTTCAACGACTTCAGGAAATTGTTTGAAAAATAATCTTCGTCTTTAATTTTTAAAAGAAATATGATTATAAAATAAGAAAATAAAATAAGGAAAATATTGATTCTAAAGTTGTTGAGACCGCCGACTGTGATGTTCCAATTTGTCGCTTTGACGATTGCCGATTTACCGTAATCCTTTCATGATCGTTGGAGCCTTTAGTTTTCTCGTCTCGTAAAGATCCATTTACCGCCAAGACAATTTGAAATAAAATTTCGCGTAGGATTGATCCTTTTCCAAAAAATCAATTTTTATTTATTTTTAAAAACAAACATCCCCAAATAAATATGTTGTTAAATTTAGGTTTCAGAATCTCGACTGAGAAATTTGGAACTTTACGAGGTCTTGAGTAAAAGGTTCGGAATTTGGAACTCTCACAGTATCTCAACTGGAAAACTTAAAATTTTTCACTTTAATCCTGTGCCAGATTTCACAAAAAAATTCCACAAAAAATTTCGGGGAGCGTCGAAGCGCGAGGAATTAGCGAAAAAAGAAGCCGCTTGACAGATCGAAAAATCCTGGATTACAATTCTGGATTACCGTCGCCCCAGGCTTCAAATAGACAAAAAAGGGAAATTTTGGAGATGTCATGAACTGGTCGAATTTGACATAAAGAGCTGTGAAATATTTGGGAAATTTTTCGTTAATAATTGTGTTTTTAGTGAAAATATAATTTTAAAGTAGAATTCGAGGATTTTTTCTTCTTCATATTGATAAACTATGAATTTTCCAAAATGTTCTAACCGAACAGGAATTGATTTAAATTTGGCTTAAAATGTAGTTTAACAGTCAACTCGGAATTGGATCCAAAGTTAAAATTTGGCTCGAAATCAATAATTCTAACAGAAAATTTGTATTCATCGAACATTAAACACTAAGTCGGCAAAAACATCAATATCGGTAATATGAACATGGATTGACACGAGTTCTGGAGGCCTTCGGGATCGTAAATTCGACCATAATTTTCCGATTATTTTCGCGCATTATAAAATATAAAATGGATCAAGAGGATTTTCTTCGAGAAAAAGATTTGAAAAGAAAAACGGGTAGTAAAGACCAAAAGTGTAGAAATTGGTAGTAAAAGCAAAATGAAAACGGGAGTTTTTGTTTCAAGTATTTGGCACTTTCATCAATCCCGGACTACTGTAGATATATTTTCGGGTGTTAGAATAGCCAAGATTGGTCCTTTTGGGATACTGTAACGACAGGATCACGAACTTGAGGGTGAGGAGGGGACATCATGAGGTTACCGTGAACAGTGCTTTGTTTATTCGCTCCGAGACCATCATAAACGGTTTATTTCATTTGTGTTAGGACCACTGTCTTTGATTTTTTAGCTTCAAAACCGTCTGTTGAAAGAATACTTAAAAGAATAAAAAGCAGTTTTTTAAACTTATATTTATATTTATATTTTTTATTTTTTCTAAATCCATAGTTTAATTTATACAAAATCCTTTGGAAAAAAAGATATGATTCCCTTACATAATGTTTTTTAAAATGACTTATTGTAGAACCTCAAAAGATCGAAATATTTGGCTTCCCAGCTACAGTAAGTCCAGAAATCATACTCGATCCTTTCGCCGTCGAAGTTGCCAAATTTATTGGTTGTTTATCCTTTCCTAAAAATCATATAATATTAAAAATATCTAAAACTAATATTTTAGTTTATTTTCTCAAAATTCTTGATCTGTTTTCGGATTCCGATTTTTCCGAAAAAGAAACCTACGTTAATTTGAGGAACAGAACTCGTACCGACTCGTGATGTCGTGTTCGTCTTGAAACTATTGGGTCCTATCATGGTGACGATTCCACGGATCTCGTTCCTCACGCTGCTACTCATAACAATCATAAACCATGGCGGAAGACAATTCGAAGCGTCGTAAAGTGGATATTGGTACCTCCAGATGACGTTCGTCAAATCCGCACTTGCTCCGAAAGCCGGGATTGCTTGAGTCAAAAAGCACAGAAACTCTGTTAGAAAAACACATAAAGTGTAGATGAACATTCGGAAATTTTGTGAATTTTGTTCTTTGTCATTTGAGGATTTCTTTCTTTTGTAAAGTAAATGATAGCTGACGTAGAGGTTCATCAAAAAGGACGAAATTGTACAGGTTGAGTAAACTATGACTCCATTTACAGTGTTGTCTGTCCATCTTATGAGCGTGTAGTTCGTGATTGCCGGATAAGTCATACCATAACCTGTTTTGAAAGAAAGTACAACAACAGTGTTAAAAGGTAAATGCCATGTGAAGATGAAAGGAATAATAAAAATGACAATAATGAAATATCGTAGATACTTTCTCCAAAAGAATTTATAAGTTGTAACTAGGATCAAAACTGAAAATCTGTTGAAACTCAATAGGAAATCCAGCATACAGTGGACATAGTTCGAGTTGAATTGGATCATGTAGAAGAAAGTGTACCAGAAAGGTGGAATCCCAGCAACCTTTTCAAAGATAAAGTTGTATACGGAAGCTGTCATCGCTCTCATATAGAAATAGTACAACCAATTGAATGCAATATTATTTAGTGCAGAAATCCCAAAAATATAGTAAAAACTACTCCGAAAAGTTTTTTTATTCCCTCCAATAAACATCACAAACAAAATTAGTAAATACAATAAGTGGGAGGGAATCATATAGAACAGAGGAATCAGAACTTGGAGATTCTGAACCATCATCGGAGAAATATCCATTTTCGGAGTTTTTAGAAGTCGTTCAGAGAAATACTAATTTTATTGGAGAATTTTCTTTTTAGAAAAAATATAATCTAATAATTATAAACTTCGCCTCACAGGTTTCAATGTTCAAGATCACATCTTACCTAGTCCGCTCTATTTCACTATGCTACACTTTACGTCGTAATTTCCAGAAACTACAGATTTGAAAAAAATAGCAGTTTCTTCTTTGAGAGAATTATAGGCTTTCGGTATAGTGATTTCTTGTCAATATTACTTATTTCAGAGATACTTCAGACAAGAAATTTGGACCTAAAATTTGATTAAGGGCTTCAAAGTATCAATTGACTAGAAATTGTTCCTGATTCTATATAAGTTTTCAGAGAACAAGAATAGGGAATTAGGAGAAAGAGGGGAAATAAGTAAGAGATAGGAATTAGATTAAGGAAGATAGAGGATAATAATGAAAGAAGAGATCCAGATTAACCAGAAATCATTTATCATGTTTCTTAAGATACCAAACAATTATATGAACCTCACTGTATAAATTGTTCGAGAGTCAACTCATCTTAAATCCCCCAACTTCTTCCCTAGTTCCCAGCCTCATATATAGTCTATATTGGATGTTTCATTCATGATGATATACATTAAATCTTGAGAGAAATCAAACATATCTTAGATCAATATTTAGTGGGAACTCTGAACATATTGTTCCACAAAGGACACCATTCTGAAATCACTTCCTTCTCGATTGTTCCAAACTCATCCTTCTTAGCTTCAAAGAATTCATATACTTTCCTAATCCCAGCAGATCCTTCGGGTGACATCACCATCATTTTCCCAAATTCTTTAGCCAGCTGGAAAAAACACAGTTTCTCGATATTTCCCATCAACTCTTCAAGGAAGTTCTCTACAACTTTTTCTGGGGAATTATCTGATTTCCTATAGGATTCTGGTAAACACGGAGCAATCTGACTTTCTGGAAGAGCTTTTCCGGATTCATCAAAAGCGTGGTTTTTCCAGATTTTCTTATTTGAAAAAACGAGTTGTTCGAAATGGTTGATTTTGTCCGAAATATCTGTTTGAGTCCGGCGATAATGGTCCACAACATTCGAAAATTCCGAAGAAAGCTAAAGAAGTTAATTATTAAATTTAAAAATCGAACTTACATTTCCAAATTTTGAACAAAAACTTCTCAAAGAATAGTCAACCACTGAATTTCTTTCTATGTTTTTTAAGCTGATCAAAATCCGTTTTTCAGAATTTTTTGTTCTCTTAATACAAGCATATAGGAAATTTATTTCTTCTTCCTGAAAATCCTCGAAATAGTTTTTAACTTAAAAAAACCAACCTCCAGATTTTTCAAAGGAAATTTGAAATCAGGAAAAACGAAAATATCCGGGGTTCCAGAAAATTCGAAATTCGATTGCTTTTCGACATCACAAAACTGGATTTCGACTTCTTTTTCTTCAACCATTTCCCTCAGAATCTTCTTCTCGACCATATCCTTCGGAATTCTTTTTTCGAGTGAAGAACTCCTTGATTCCTCTTCCAGGACGAAGATTTCCTCCTCCGTGGATCCTGTTTTTCCTCGAGTTTGAATCCCATCAACATCGGATGCCCAAAAATGTTCAAGACGGTTTTCATTGTTTGAAGCTATAGAAAAAGCATTAAATTCATTGTTGTTCCCCATACCTTTGATATCGTAAATATCCAACTTAAGCTTTTTGATAACACTGAAATTTATATATGAAAAACTATTAAGAGGTCTATATATGGAAAGTTAATAAAAACAAACTCGGTCTTAGCAAAACGTTTTTTTGATAGAACTTCTGGATTTTGGGAATTAACCTGTACATCAGAAGATAATGATTGGGTTCTGGATTTCCTTGAGTATTTTCTTTTAATTTGAGATTTGAACAAGTTCCAATCTTCAATGACATCAGGACAAGTCTCCTGAAGGTTAGATATTTGATATGAAAACGAAAATTAACTCAAAAACACGTACCTCGATTTCAGCAGCATTTTTCCATTGGTCTTCGGACGACGGATATCCCTTCCAACGGACCTTGTATTTTAAAACACCTCGACGGTGACGTTGATCCACGATTTTCTCGACTTCATAGTACTCTGTTCCATCCTCGGAAACCTGAGGAGGTGGACAAGAATAGTCATCCATAGCTGAAACCAAATTCGAGATTCCTAGAAATGATATGGAAGCGAAAAAAGAACAACATTGTCACGAAACTGAATAAACTTGAAAAAGAAAATGACAGTCATTCCTCCAAGTGCGAGTGGAATTCAATGGTAAAAACTAAGCTAACTAATGTTGACTTCTGTAACGAAAATTCCAGGAGATCGTGAAAAGATTCATTCTTTACGAGTGGGAGTAAGCTGATATCAATAATAATCAAATGGTTAGGTGAAGTTAGTCCTCACTATGAAACCTTCGAAGATCACGGCATTTCTACTTGTTCAGAATATAAGCTTCAGTACCTAATATTCTGATAATCTAATGAAGTCGGATCTTGGATTATTTATCTTCAAAGCTTTTCTGTTTTGCACTGTTATTAGACTCATTTATTGTAAGATAAATCTATTGTGAAAAAGTACTGTTAATCGAGTTCTGAAGAACAGTGTAGGTCATGTCACGTAATCAATGACAGATGGTATTGTCGAAAAAGAAGAAAATAAAACGTATTATCTTTAGAATGTGGTTTACTTGACGAAATGATAACCAGTGTTGATTCTCATTTCACTAAACCGGATGTTATTTCCCCTATGAGATCCTTTTTCCTTTTCGATTTTGATGAAAATCAACATTTATTTGCTTTTTTTAGTGACAACAATATACTCTCTATTTTTTTATTTGAACATTGTTGCTGGGAACATGATTTGTTTGAATTTTTGTCTATCGATAGAGCAATATTTATTATTTTATCTTAGAGTTCTAAACGACTAAATTCAGAAATTTTTAACCACAAATAATTGTATTTCCAGAAACGGTGGCTTTAGCAGGAGAACAACAAGAAGGTTTTCCATTTCCTACTGGACAGAGGCCTGTGCCACAGGTGGTGGTGGTGTTTTGGGCACTGGAACCCGTACAAGTGCCTGAGAGACACGTCCTTGTCTGTTTTACAAATCCACAAAGTCCACAGGTATCGGAACACCCAGCATTTGTCCAAGCTCCCCACTGTCCAGAGGAAGAAGATGGTGTTTGACATATAGAGTTTCCGTTAGAGAGTACGGTAGGAGACCCAGAACAGCATTGGGGAGAAGAAGGGCAGGATAGGCGGTTACAGGGGAGAGTCTGGTAGGTCTCGGAGCTACTGCAGGGACATCCGTATTTGGTGCTCGCACACACTCTGGTTCTGCCAGCAGTCGAACAAGCCCCACAGGAACTCGAACAATTACTCCATTCACTCCAGGGCTCCCATATCCCTTCCGATGGACAACATGTGGTTTGACTAACGGGAGCCATATCCGTAGAGGTCAAACAGAGTATGCTCTCCCCGAAATTCTGGATAGATCTCCCACTGGCACAAGGCTCTCTTGGGATGTTACAAGGAACAAGGTTGCAAGCTCCTGTCATCGTGGATGATCCAGTACAGGGACACCCAATGGGGTCGGAGAGACATGTCCTGACTCTCGTCCCATTACCGTATCCCCCACAAGTATCTGTGCAGCTGGCGTCTAACCAGGACCCCCAGATGCCCTGAGGAGGACAGCAGTTGCAGGTCTGTGGGGGCGGTTCCAGAGTGTCTCCTGGCGCGATACAAATAATACTTTTCTGCACTGCTGTAGCTTTCATATTCCCGCAGCAAGAATTCCTTGGAAATCCGCAAGGCCGAGTATTGCAAGGTCCCATTTTAGTAGAGTTTCCCGGACAAGGGCATGTGGAAGCCGTCAAGCAGGTCCTCGTATAGTTCACTATGTTGCAGCCCCCACAGTTGTCGGAACATGGGGTGCTTAGAGCCCAAGAAGACCACTCGTTACAGCACCCTGCGGGAGCCGGACCTTGCTGAGAATTTATTCATTATATTTATTTTAATACCGATACTTATTAAACTAACATTAACATCACTAATATCAATGAATACCTCATTATTAATACTAATGACTTTTACTCCATATTGTGTACTATATGAAATGAAATTTATTGATGTTAATATGGTTGTTAACATCAATATCAGTACCAACATTGCCTATTAACACTAATATCACTATATATCAGTCAAAGTAACCTACCGATTGGGCTTCGATAACGAATAATAAAAAAACCAAATATTTTATCCACACCATGCTTCTGGTTTAATCCGGAAATGGATTTTTTTCAAGGACTTTTATAACTGCCCTTTGTAAATTTAAACAGATGGAGTTCCGTCCCTTCAAAACACACTTTATGTAAGAGAACAATTAAAAATGAGTTTTTAACAAAATTAAATTTATTTAAACAGCTTCTTAAAAATGATATTCGAGAACCAGAAAAATCGTGCAAAAAGTAGAGAAACTGCAAAAAATAAAAGTGTTTTATTTGTGATTAGATCCGGGAACAGAACAATGCCTCTTGTGAATAGCTCCGTGAGGTAATCTGGAAAACAACAATTAGAACTATTATGATTCTAATGATAAATCTCTCCTAGGAATACCGACATAAAGTCCTCATCTCTTGAGAATCAAGCATTGAAGGATTCATTTTTCATACTATTGCAGATAGTGCAGAACCTATAAACTCCAATCCATATTTTTGAAATGCAAGACAAGAATCAAAAAACTTGATCACAGAAACAACTTAATTTTTTGATTGTGAATGTCCTGTTTTGAATAAAATCATAAATTTTTGCGGCTTTTTGGCAATTTTTGGATTTCTGTATTAAAATAATTGAAAGTCTAATTTTAGATAACCTAAATTCCGATTAACGGTTACTGAACCTGCCGAGTAGTCAAACAACACTGACTCGAATATTTGGGAAAAAATCACCCCCGCAAGAGGAAATTTTTTTGAGAAATTTCAAAATTTCCCTGGATTCTTTTTTTGGTGATCAATCTTGTCTCATTTCGCAATAAACAATGTCTCCAAAAAAGTCATGAGTTCCCCTCTCCCCGATTTGGGAGCAAATCGTTGCGGCAGACTCCTTTTGGAAATGAACGGTCATTCTGACAATAAAGAACGGCAATCGTATTGAGGAACAGACTGGGGAACAAGGGTGTCATAATTCTCCTTTGTCCTTCCTCGAACACGATATTTCCAGCTTGAATAAATGACCTTCCCGCAAAACCCAACTGGCGAAATAAATGACTCTTCCTTCATGGCGAATTTCAGAATATTCGGAAATCAGGGAATTCGAACGGTAAGTACTTTTATAACAGGACTTTATAACCAAACTTATTTAGGCTCAAATGGTCATAAAAAACAAAACAATCAACGAAGTGCTGAGAATCTTCTGAGAGAACACCATGCAGACGAGATAGGACGTATATGCTCACCAACGAAAAACATCAACACCTCATTGGGCACACCATCACCGGTTAGGCGGTTTGTGGGCAATCACGGCTGAAAAGAACTCGATTATACCTGGTCAAGTGGAATGGAAGATAGTCTCCTTAGAAGTCAACTATCGAGCATGTTTTCGACTTACGAGAAGTGGCCCATCGATTGACAATTGTCTGAAATCAAGTACATCAACATCGGAGGTAAGGAAGGGAAAACTTACAACAGCGGACGTTCTGCATGTTACGAGGCTGGTTGCATTCGCGACTAATATGATCATCTTTGCCGCAGTTATAGCAAGCACGGGTGCGATTTCCAAAGTTACCTCCACCACTCTGGTTGTTACGAGGCTGATCACAATCACGAACCAAATGATTACCACCACAATTGAAACCTGGAGTTTTGGCTTATAAAAAGATTAGGCTGGAAATTAACTCACAGGCACGGTCGCCAGATCCGCCGTTCGGGCAGTCACGAGAAAAGTGGCCATCTCCACCACATCGGTAACATCCCTTTCCGCTCATATTTGAGTCTTGGATATGCCTCGCTCGAAGAATTCTGAAAAAAATAGAAATAAAAAGTGATAGCGCAAGAGCACGGATCGAAGAGGAAAGAGCGTGATGATCAGCTGAAGAAATGAAAAAAGGAGCGGGCGAAGGGCCAAGCAGGGAATTTCGTGCTGGGACACGTGGAATGGATTATAATTTTGGAAACGCGCGAGAAAGTAGTTTCGAATCGCATGGTCACCTCACTGGCCAGATTTAACTTTGTATTTTAGGCAAGATTTCTGCAGACTTGGTGCCGTTTCTGCCAAGCAAGGGATTTCGTGCCGAGACGGGTGAGCT